>CM068836.1:55397510-55582510 GCA_028554795.2 Sinohyriopsis cumingii
CAGTGCATATAGCACATCTATGCCTGAACAGAATCAGATTGCAAAGCGTGCAACTGTCTAGACAGTGCATTTAGCACATTTAAGCCTGTACAAAATCAAGTTTCAAGGTAAACAACGGTCTATACATTACAGATATATCACATCTAATCCTGTACAAAATCAAGTTGCAAAGCGTGCAACGATCTAGCCGGTGCAAATAGCACATCTAAGCCTGTACAAAAAAAGTTGCAAAGAGTACAACCGTCTGGTCAGTGTATATGGCACATCTAAGCTTGTACGAAATCAAGTTGCAAAGTGCACAACTATCTAGCCAGTGCATATTGCACGACATCTAAACCTGTACAAAATCAAAGCGTACAACGGTCGAGCCAGTGCATAGCACTAAATCGAAGCCATTGACTCGGAACAAGGGTAGCTTGCTGTACAACTACTAAGGCTGTTAATCACAACGGCGGAATTTTCACATAACGTGCCAAAATGCATACGAAGTCGGACCGGACAGCATACCATTTTCGAACACAATATAATAATGACATGCCTGGATGGTTAAGGTATATATGAGAACTTCGAACCTGTAGCATGATGTTCACA
This sequence comes from Sinohyriopsis cumingii, assembly GCA_028554795.2. Lineage (NCBI taxonomy): Eukaryota > Metazoa > Mollusca > Bivalvia > Unionida > Unionidae > Sinohyriopsis > Sinohyriopsis cumingii. The sequence continues at coordinate 55,398,102 of CM068836.1, forward strand.
TTTCTGCCATTTAAACTGACAGCATACTGTCAATGAGAAACAATATCACCAATTTAATTAATGGTCAACATTAAAGACATGGTTAATTGTTAGGTATAGCTTGCTAATGGGAAATTATTATGTTACCATAGAAAATATATGTTGAAGACATTTTACATTTATTTGTATAGTAGCTATATCAGACACAGCTTCACTAGTCAAAAGTCGTCAAAGTATTTTATTATATTACTTGCCTTGCTATTTTTTCAAATAAATTTTAGGGTAGATATAGAAAACAAAATGATCATATAATATCGTTGTAATGGAAAACAGATATTTCATGATTATAGCAAAACTAAAAGTATAGATTAATAGCACACTATATTAAAACTGATTTGATGCGCAAAAGCGTACATATACCAAAATCGATCACTGTTAAATCGATGAAACATTTGCGTGTGTATCATTCTATCTTACGTCATAAATCTTTCATAGACCACTTACGTCAAGACCATTTGACTCATGCCTGCTTGTCATTTACATAAGTTGAGAGCTTCTGGCACACAGGACTTTTAGTTTGGAATTCAGATTTAAAGGGTAGTAGCAACTCTATTGTGTAATTATTTTGAAATTTGAAGGGAAAGAAAACAGAAAGATGAAGAAAAAAAAAAATGTGCCAGAACTATTACCTTCCATACTACTTCCATGCACAGTATCCAGTGTAATTAACTTTAAAGGCTGGCTTCACTTTTGTTTTCATAAAAAAATTAATGTAATTTCAAAAACAAAAGAATTTGTCTACCTAGTGAAAACGGATCCTACCAGATTATTTTACAATATTTTAATGGTACTTAAACCAACATTTTAAAAAATATTGAACGTTAAGAATACGTGAAATTCTATCGATTTTGTGCATCTGCAACACGTCAATAATTAGTGTACGTGTATTTAAGAAAATTTTAATATTTTGTTCTATAAATTGATATCGTTTACATCGATTGTACACTGACAAGTTCTAACAACCGTTAGAATGTTCATTTTGGTGAGCTCTGATGTTCTGAGAGGTGGTCTTCGATGAGCATGATATTATTAAATCCAAATGAAACATCTGACGTTAGAAAGGGGAACACCGATTCATGCACGTGCCGGATCGGGGTTTTTACCCAAAACCAGCGAGGTGCCAAGCAAGCTCGTGATTGCACCAATTTTCAATGACAAGAAATCATTCATTTATATGATGATTTTGGGGGGGGGGCCAGATTTCGTGTATTTAGAATGACTCCTGAAACACCAGAAATGATTCTCAAGCACATAAAATATCGAGCTTACAAATGCTTTGTCAATGTTACACATGACGTTTAGGAACTAATCTTCTTTTTCTGTATTAAATAGCACCGATATAGTCCAGGTTATGAATAATACGCGGATCTGACGCCAAATGTACTGACCTCATACGCTTAAAAAATAGCCCCATGTTTTCTCGGGTAAAATTACCTTACGGCTGGGTTTTTTCTGCACATATTGCTATGAGCAGAGCAAAATAGTTCACAGAACATATTATCATCACACTGTGTATTCTTAGTTATGTTCTGTTTTGTCCGTATGCAATATAACATTAACAGTGCAAGTGGGGAAAATTCTATTTATAGCAACAAGGGGAATTCTTAACCTGTTCTGTTGCCTTTGGATGATAAATTGTTTTCTCCCATTTTAAAAGTGATGCTAGACCTAATGGTACAAGGATGGAACTCGTGGTGAAATATGGCCATGTGAGAGAGAGGATTTGGATATTTTGGATTATTTTTTCTTAACGTAACTTTAACAATTTTTCAGTCATATCGCTACGATGTTTGCAGTGTGACAGTTTATATTGATGTCTAGCACTGGGGCATCATGACGCAGACACGTAGCATCATTTCCCACCCAGTCACATTATCCTGACACCAGGCCGACCAGTCCTAACACAAACCTCTTAATGCTGAGCGCCAAGCGAGGCAGCTGTTAGTACCATGTTTTTAAGACTTTTAGTATGACTCGACCGGGAATCGAACCCACGACATCCTGCATCCGATGCGGCAGCTCTAACCACTAGGCCACCGGAGCGTCCATATGGGGTGGGTGGGTTTTCATCTGTGTCAGAGTGGAGAGACACATATCTAGTTTTAAAAGGATGAATGCAACTCAGCTGGACCGTGCGCGCATATTAGGCATTTGAGAGTGTATGTTTGGTGGAGGAAGTACCACACGAACCCACGCCGACAGAGGTGATATGTCAGTGATCTGTAAAGGCGAGTGCCTTAGACCACTCAATCACTAGGAGAGAGCATGTGTTAATTCAATTATTACTCAGCCCAACAGCCAACGGCAAGAACAGTTGGTTAATAAATCTGTCAGTAGAATGATTTCTGTTGAAATTTCACCAATGCTGCTGGTTCCTAAATGTTATGAAAACAAATATTTCATGGTTTCTCTAGCTTTTGTATCTTCGTACATAGTTTTGATGCCACTTCAATATCATGTGTGTAATACTAAAAGACCCCTATGACATGATGCTTCGTGTCAAATTCTGTTCACCCTTTGTTTCTTCCTTTTCAGTGGATATAATTGTGTAAATGTGTTTCTACTTTTAGTAATGGCAGCCATATTTGACGGTGGAACAGCATTTATCTAAATTTGAAAAGTAATTCGAAAAAGGTCACTTCGGTCAGGTTTGGTCAAATCTGGTGAGCAGTTCTTTAGAAGAAATGTTTAAATGTTCTTCTGTTTCGAAACTGCTGCCATCTGCATAAATGTGAAAGGTCTTCATGCCAGAACGCTTTGTCAAGTTTGGTCAAATACTAATCAGTGGTTTAAAAGTCCTTTATTGGTTTTTTATGTTTAGGAACAGATACCTTTTTATGGTGGACCTGAATCATTTGCGTGAACTTGAAAGGTCTTCATATTAGGACGCTTTTGGTCAAGTTTGGTTTCATTATATTCAGCGGTTTTCAAGACTTTTCCATTTTAGAAACAAGACATTTGATAATAGAGCGGCATCATTTTGTACACATAAAACATTTCAAGGTTTTACAAATCTTAGTAATAGTGGCATTATTTGATGGCAGATCCGCATAATTTGTATAAACATGAAAGAGCTTTATGCCGGGATACTTTTGTGAACTTTGTTCAAATTATATTCAGTGGCTTTGAAGATTGTTCTAGTTTAAGCAACGGCAGCTGTATTTGATGGCAGATTGGCATTTTCTTTTTTTTTTGAAAAAACATTCTAAAGGTCTTAATGTCAGGATGCCTGATCATTTTTTTATTTTTGTAAATTCTGTTCAGCAGTTTTGGGAAGTCATTTAGAAGTTGATCTATTGTTAGTAGTGGAGGCCATATCCAACAGTTCATCGGTATCCTTTGTACAAACTTGAAGGACCTTTATATCAGGATTACCTGTGTCAAGTTTGGTTGAAACTGGTAACGATCTTTTTGAGAAGTTAAAAGTAAGGATTGTTGATGGAAAATGGACATAATTTTTTCTCCTATTTTCTCTATGTTCATGCTTGATAGCTGATCGGCATCGTTGTACAACTGGAAGGGTCTTCTTGCCATGACGCTTTTTGTCAAATTTGATCAAAATATTTTAAGCAGTTTGGAGAAAAAGTCGTTTAAGTGTCTGGGGATTTGTTGTTTGCGTTTTTCTTTTGTTTGTCTTTTTTAGTAATGCTGGTCATATTTGATGGTGGATCGGCAATGTTTGTACAAATATGTAGGGCCTTTATTTCATGATGCTCAGTGTCAAGATTGGCCTGAAAAGCCTTTATGTCATGATGCTCAGTGCCAAGCTTGGCATGACAGGCCTTTATGTCACGATGCTCAGTGCCAACCTTGGCAGGAAAGGCCTTTATGTCATGATGCTCAGTGCCAAGCTTGGCATGACAGGCCTTTATGTCATGACGCTCAGTGCCAAGCTTGGCATGAAAGGCCTTTATGTCATGATGCTCAGTGCCAAGCTTGGCATGAAAGGCCTTTATGTCACGATGCTTAGTGCCAAGCTTGGCATGAAAGGTCTTTATGTCATGATGCTCAGTGCCAAGCTTGGCAGGAAAGGCCTTTATGTCATGATGCTCAGTGCCAAGCTTGGCATGACAGGCCTTTATGTCATGATGCTCAGTGCCAAGCTTGGCATGAAAGGTCTTTATGTCATGATGCTCAGTGCCAAGCTTGGCATGAATTTCCGCTTTGGAGAAGAAACAATAAGATTTTCACGATGGATACCATGGTGGTCATACTCAATATCAGATTCACACCATTTCTAATTAGTACCGAGCAGACATCATACGAAGTCTTTCAGTGACAACCCCATGCCAATACGACCATTCACTCAGGAGATATAGTAATAACAAGATTTTCAATATGGCGAGCAAATCGAATGTATGAATAACACCACTAGGACCAACAGGACATACAAATTTGTTTAGTACAAACCTCATGTAGATACGCCCATCCATCCAGTAGTGGTGATACAAATTTGTTTAGTACAAACCTCGTGTAGATATGCCCATCCATCCAGTAGGGGTTATACAAATTTGTTTAGTACAAACCTCGTGTAGATACAACCATCCATCCAGCAATGGTCATATTGAAAATTAGATCGATATTTTTTGGGGTACCACCCTAGACATCATAAGAAGTCTTGTTGCAAAGTCCATGGCAATATTACTTTTCATTTTGTACCACCCAGACATCATAAAAAGTCTTCTGTTGCAAAGTCCATGGCAATTTTACTTTTCATTTCTTTTTCCTTCAAGTGGATTTGCAATATTAATATTTTTAAGGTAACCGCATTGGCAGTCATATTGGTCATCTGACTGGTGCCATTTTCATATTGGACAGAGTGGACATCATAAAATGTCTTCTGGTGAAAATCCAATGACAATATGTATTACATTTCATTCAAGAAAAGTAGCTATATGATTTTCAAGATGACCATTACTGTGACAGCTATATTTGATGTCAAACACCATTTTCATCTAGGGCCAACTAGATTTCAGTGAACTCGTAATGCTGATATGATCATCCATTCAGGAGAAGTAGCAACAGCAAGATTTTCAGGATGGCCACCTTGGTGCCATGCCATATTGGACACCAGATCTGCATCATTTAGGACTAAGAAACTTTGATATGAAGTCTCTTAGTGAAAAGTGGCCATCCATTCAGGAGTAGCAGTGATAACAAGATTTTAAAGATGGTAGCTGTTGCAGCCATACTGGAAATTAGATTGGCACCATTTTCATTTAGGACCAGCTAGACATCATGTCTTTTGTTGAAAACCCTATGTCAGTATGAACTGCTAATCCAGAGGAAATACAGTAACACAATTTACAAAGACCCAGCGTGGCTGCCATATTTGACATCAGACTGGTACCATATTCATCTAGGATCAAACAGACAACTAAAAAAAAAATCTTCTGCTAAAAAACCCATGTCATTATGGCTTTCCGTTTAGAAGAGGCAATATTTTCAAGTTGGCCACTGTGGTGGCCATATTGGACATTAGATCAGCCCGATTTGCATTTAGGACCAACTAGACATCATAACAAGCCTCTTAGTGGAGACTCCATATTGATATGACCAATCTATTCAGGAAGAGTAGCAATGGTCACTGTAGCATATATAGTCTGAGCTATCAATTTTCATTTAGGACCAACCAGACCATGGGATGAATGTGTGTGTGTAAGTTTTCATGGCAATCCTCCAAGTAGTTTAAGATGAGTGGCAATAACAAATTTGTGCTAATCAATAGACATACAACGGATAACGAACATAATGCCCCATCTTCTGGTCTATGACCAGTAGAGCTACAACATGCTGGGCTAGATGCGTTTATGACATTATCATAAACACCACATTAAGCTACATAGCAAAATAGCAATAATTCTAACAAATATGTTGACAGCAAAGTGATCTCTTGAAATGCACATCTTTAGGTGGTGACTATAATACTTAACAAGTTTCATAGCCAGCCTTCAAAAACTTTGGGACTACTCGCAATAAAAAAAAGTTGTACCAGGCTGAGATATTTATTAAAATGTTTCCTGCTTGCACAAGCAATGAACAAACAAATTTCGTATTCCAAACCAAAGAAGCATTGGAACTGATGACATCACAACGATTTAACCATACAAGTTTGTACTAAAACTCAATGTAAATGTCTCTAATAGCAGAGGATGCACATAGAAGTCCAGCTGTGTACTTTAATGGCTGAGTAACAGCTGGGCCTGTGGAATCATGCAAAATAATTAACTGCTAACGCAATAGTGTGAGGCATAGGAACAGACTCATAATAACATGGGCATTGCATGAGTTATCACCTTGATTATCAATATGATCAAGGCCACATGGACTGGGCTTATTATTACTTCTAGATCGGTACCCATTAATGCAGTCCTTGTCTATTTTTCCTCTCTCAGTTTGGTCATCATACAGGAGTTATAATTAAGCATTCTTGGTATTGATTTAAAGGAAATATTTCATTCTACGGAATATGGTCATATGGTCATTATTGTATAGTGGCCAGTGTGTATTTTGGCAAATAGGCAGTGTTGCTGGTCCAGAAGTAAATTCTGTGACTCACTACAAGTTTTGTTTTGTCCAGTCTCTCAAAAAATGCCAATTAACCTATGACAAGAAGTTTGTCAAGAGTTTATCTCTGAAGATACTTTATAACCTATGTTATAAAATATCTTCAAAGATAAACCCTTGACAAACTTTATTAGGATTCGGATTGGGATTCAGTACTTACAAAACAAATGTAAAGACTATATAGAAAAATAACTGTGATTTGAGTCCTGTTAGTGACCTGACCATACAAGTTCAAATTGAAATTCCAAGTTTATTATTAAAGGCAGTCACAAAATATTTTGACAGTTTGTGTATATTAACTTTAAAAAAAGATCAAATTAACAATATATTTAAAAGTTTGTAAATATGTTTATATTTATAGTCCCTAAGGGGCAGATGTTCATTATGATAATCATGTATATATTGAAGTTCAAACTGTGGATAATGTTCAAATTATGTTAAAAAAAATATATTTCAATATCAGAATGAGGCCTTTATTCAAAACACAGGAAGACATCATTTATACAATTCTGTATCTGTACAGTTAACTTATCTGTTTACAACAGGGTGATTATATGAATAACATGTATCTGTTTGTACGGCTTTCCATAATGTTTATAAACATGGTTATATGGTACCCAATATGAGAATGGAGATATAAACTATAGTAACACATGCTCAGATTGTCTACAGAGCCATTTTAAACTATCAAAGAAAGAAAACACAGAAGAATTAAAGGTCAAATGGATAAAATGTACTCTCTCTCTCTCCTTTTTACCTTGGATGTAGGAAAACAGCAAAAGTAAGCAAACCTAACACAAAATGCACTCCTTTTTATAGATAATTATGCTGAAGACTATGTGTGACAGGATAAGCTGATATTACATTCTAATGAACCATACCATTCTACTTCAGGAATTATTTAATTACTAATAATAATTAACTGACACTCCAAAAGTACTACCAGATCATCTGAATTAACTCTGTACAACTGATTTTAACATTGTTGTATGTCCCACATGAGCATATGTCCATGTATTTTATAATGTTCAGGATCAGGATTTAACATTCAGTACATCATATTGGACATCACTGTATCACTTTGGGCTGTCTTGCTTCACCATCCCTGGACAAAATGGTATGAATTGCATAGACCCATACTACCACCTGGTTCAAGTACCATATACTGGTCAACATTTCTCTTGAAAATTTGTCCCTTTTTAAAAAAAAAATTGATAAATTTAATTTCATGTTGAAATTTACTTTTCTCAATTTAAAGTTTATTTCAAATTCTACTAAAAATTTTATAAATGCTTTTATATTCAAACAAATTTTCAGAGAGACATTATCTTGTGTAACAATTAGGATTTTACTGCATTGAAAAATTCCTATAATTAAGATATTGCAAATTTAGTTTTGGAATCTCAAAATTGATTGGTCCAATACTTGCACCCTGTGGAACACCAACACTACACACTTCTGACAGCTGTCACATGTCTTATTTGCCATGAAAATAACAAAGACTTTGTGAGTAAAGTTGTAATAGGTGAGACATGCTACATAAGAGGTTGACTATAACTGACTATAAACAATTTGGCCTGATAGGACTATTGTCACAATTATTACTTCCAGGTCAGAATCAATGAATACAGTCCCAGCCAATTCTTCCACTCTCATTTTGGTTAAGATACAGGTGTTAGATTTATGCATAATTGGTACTGATTTAAAGGCAATTATGTGCATTATGGTGTAGTTCTCTGTGTGCATTTTGGCAAAAGTGCACAGTGAGTAATGAGCCATTGTTACTGGTGTGAAATAAAATGCCAAACCTGCCACTCTACTGTCAACCATGCACATGTACAATAAATAGCAAACTCCTTGAAAATAACCAGTCACAATGTAAAATGCATAGCCATTAATACAGGCAGATAACCATTGAATAACAATCTTTATATTCTTTTACTGTAATATAGGATGCAAAACTCTAAGTGGTCAGGAGCTAGAGTGTGTTTTTCATTTTTCACATAGCTTTAACAATTTTTCAGTCATATCGCTACGGTGTCTGCAGTGTAACCATTTACAGTGATGTCTAGTACTGAGGACATGTAGCACCATGTCCCACCCAGTCACATTATCCTGACACCAGGCTGACAAATCCTAACACTAACCTCTTAATGCTGAGCATCAAGCAAGGCAGCTGCTAGGACCATTTTTATGTCTTTGGTATCACTCAGCCAGGGTTAAAAGCCATGTCCTCCTGCATCTGAGGCGGTCACTCCAAACACTTGGCCACCAGAGCGGTCCAACATGAGCTACATACAAGTGCTATTAACCCAAATCAGCTTGTGTTCCAACATGAGCTACAGACAAGTGCTATTAATCCAAATCAGTTGACAATGACCATCTGCTGTAAGGTTGTAGTACTAACAGAAATGCATCCAATTATCAAGTTTCATGACTATAATATGAACAGTTTCCGAGAAATGAACTAAAATTCAAACTTTTACTACACAAAGCACAAGATATAGGTCAAAGAGATCTACTTATGTGTGAAAGTGTAGTACTTGTAAAGATGCATCACCACCAAGTTTTGTGAGTAATGAGCTGGACTGTATTATATGCACAAGCAATCTAACCAGAAAACTGTAAACAAAGTCAGTAAAACAGGAAATATCAGTCACAGTGACCGTTACTACAGATGAGGGTGTAGTAATAATAGAGTAAGTTTTATGTCTATACCTTGAATAATGACCCAGAAATGAACCTCAAACTAAATTTTCAACAAAGTCACATAATTGTGAATAAAGTCTACTGAGACATTTTTTTAAAAAAAGGATGTAGTTGTTGTTGTTGTTGTAGGGTTTAACGCCATTTCTCAGCACAAGATAGACTATACATGGCAGCCAGTATAACTGGTGGAGGAAGAACCCTGGAAAACCCAGGGAAGAACCACCGACCCACGAAAAGCTACTGGCAGGCTTTCCCACATACCCACGCTAGTTGAGCCTTGGACTTGAACCCATGCAGACAGAGATGAGATGGCAATGATCCGGAACGGTGAACGCTTTAGACCACTCGGCCACTCGGGGCCCCTCAAGGATGTAGTATTTTTAAATCTGCATACTCTCTCACAATTTCATGATCCTAGGTAGGATAATGCGTATATAGCATGAAAAAAAAACTAGCTGGCCATGAACTTAATGTGAAAACTACAAAGGTCACAGTGACCTTTTGTTGTAAAAGTTTGGTGCTAATTAAGATGCATACCTAATCATTTTTCATATTTCCAGCTTGAACAATGCATGAAAAACGAAATTGAAACTAAAATTTTTTATCAGTACAAGCATAAAATGTGTCAGACTGACCCACATTTGCAATAAGGTTGTAGTTTGTATAAAGATGCATTCCCTCACCATGTTTCATCATTCTAGATATGACAGGATGTGTATAACATGCAAAGCAAACCCCAGATGTCATAAGCCTAATGCAAAAACTTAAATAAAAGACAGTGTATGGTAAAATGTATGTCTCAGTGACCTTTTTTTGTATGAATGCAATATGTACTAAATAATAATAGAGATCTATAGTACTGTCAAGTTATTATGATAACACAAGAATTAATTTCAGTGATTTCATTGAAGCATAAAATATAGGTCAATGTGATCTGCATTTATAATAAGGTTGCACAGGTACCAAAGCTCTCCTCTACTTTAATGTGGTAAGCTGAGAGGCAAGTTATTATCCTTCAGTTGAAATTACCTACTATTTTCTCTTTTCCTGCCTTTTCTGTTCTTGAGATATCAATCCTTATGTTATGGGGGTGGGGGAGAGAGCCTGGGCAGCTTTACACGTTACTGATATTTTGCTCACAGATTCTAAGTAATGACATCAAAGTGGACAAAATTACATTCTTGTATGATGTTTCCATCACTCTGCTCGGAACAAACTTCTGCCTGAAACTACCATGACATTTTAATGGATTTCTACCAAAGTGTCCAACAATTTGAACAAATCATGAAGATGATACAGAAGCACAACTAAAAAAGTGAAGATAGGATTTTTTTTCGGTCACAAAGTTAAGTCTGATGATCATCGTTTGTTGATATTTTGGTGAATTCCATGTTGATTATGGCCAAATTCCCTCTAAACACATCACCCACATTATCATTATGTTAAGTCTGATGATCATGTTTGTTGATATTTCGGTGAATTCCGTGTTGATTATGGCCAAATTCCTTCTAAACACATCACCCACTTTATCATTATGTTAATTCTGATGGCTAAATTAAGTTTAGAATGAAGCAAATAAATAGCTGTATCTTTTATAGTACTTAGAGACAATTTATTTTTAATTGTAGAGACAATTGCATCTGTAATATTACTTAGATAAAATTTTTATTCTATAACAGTATTTAGATAAAAATTGAATCTTTAATAGTACTTAGAAACAAATTTTATCTGTAAAAGTACTTAGAGACAAACTGCATCTTTAACAATACTTAGAGACAAACTGCATCTCTGTTAAAATTTTTATCTGTAATTGTATTTAGATAAAAATTGAATCTTTAATAGTACTTAAAAACAAATTTTATCTGTAATAGTACTTAGAGACAAACTGCATCTTTAACAATACTAAGAGACAAACTGCATCTCTGTAATAGTACTTAGCGATGAATTACATCTGTAATAGTATTTAGAGACAAAATCACATCTGTTTTTGTTGTTGTTGTTGTTGTTGTTGTAGTGTTTAACGCCATTTTTCAGCACTCGATAGGATATACATGGCAACCAGTATTAATGGTAGAGGAAGAACCCATGAAAACCCCGGAAAGAACCACCAACCCATGAGAAGCTACTGGCAAGCTTTCTCACATACCCACATTGGCTGAATCCGAGACTTGATCCCACACAGACAGAGGTGAAATGGCCGTGATCCGTAACAAAGAGCACTTTAGACCACCTGGCCACTCAGGGCCCCCCAAAATCACATCTGTAATAGTATTTAGAGGAAAATTTTATCTGTAACAGTCCTTAGAGATAAATTATGTTTGTAATAGTCCTTAGAGATACATTTTATTTGTAATAGTCCTTACAGATAAATTTTATTTGTATTAGTATCAAGAGGCAAATTTTATTTGTAATAGTCCTTAGAGATACATTATATTTGTAATAGTCCTTAGAGATACATTTTATTTGTAATAGTCCTTACAGATAAATTTTATTTGTAATAGTCCTTACAGATAAATCTGTATTAATCCTTACAGATAAATTTAATTTTTTTTTGTAATTGTCCTTAGTGATAATTTTTATTTGTATTAGTCCTTACAGATAAATTTTATTTGTAATAGTCCTTAAGAGATAAATTTTATTTATGTTAGTATTTAGAGGCAAATTTTATTTGTAATAGTCCTTAGAGGCAATTTTTATTTGTAATAGTCCTTAGAGACATATTTTATTTGTAATAGTCCTTAGAGATAAATTTTTCAACACAGATAAGAATAAGGCCTGCCTCTGTGTCTCACTTTTCTTTAACTTTGGGATAATATCCACAAGATACCTGTCCTCAGGATCCAAGTTGCAAAAACTGTATTCAAAATGGACACTACTGAGAAGTGCAGTACCCTTACCTACAACACATTTGACAATACAGGCTGGTAGCTGTGCTAATTCTGCATAGCATCCTAATATCTCATAATTTCTTGTCAATGCTGTTAATTTATGATGGCTTTCATCATTTTCCCTACAAAGTAATTCAAGGTCAAGATCCTGTCTAACTGAACTAGGCGATTCTTGTCCTACTGACGCAGGTTTCACATTTTTTTCTTCACCAAAAATGACCGTATTGTGTTTGTTTTCAAGACCTGGCTTCTCCTTCAATGTATCAATTTCATCACAGCATAAACCTGAGTCAGAACAGTTATGGCTGCCATGCGATTCATGATTTTTCTGTATAATGTCATGATAAAGCTGAACAGTAGAGCTACTTAATTTCCTGTGTTCGTGTATTTGATCCTGATCTTCTAATTGATGTGGTTGAAAATTATTATGTATGTTTAAATTAATTAGATTCTGTGTAAATTCCATTCTATCTGGCTCTGCAACAGTGTCGTCTGCTGAAGAGATTTTGTGACAAATATTGGTGCCTGCTACTTGTGGCAGTGTGCTAGAAATAGAATCATGTATAAATCCATTTTTCAAAGGAGAAAAACTGGTACATGGAGGGATAAATGTCCCGCCACCATTGAAATATAAGTTGAGCTGCATAACGCTTTCCCCTGGTGAGCTCTGGTACATAACTTTGGAGGCAACTGCTCCTTGACTCGATTCGTAGTCAAACCCTGGAAATGTTGGACCTCGACAGCAACCTGAATGTTGAAAAATTACATAAAATTGTGAGCAAACAGTACTGTCTACATTGTGGTAACAAATGCAGGAGGATTTTTTCAAAATCAAAAGTCATTGACAATCTTCCATAGATTAAATCATTACCAGTTGTATATTTCAGAAAATAAAAATAAAGCATTAACTTCCATGATAAGTGTTGATGTTTCTGATATCAAGTCCATCCATTTTTAAACAAAAGTATAAAGAAGAAAGATAGGATGGGCATGCTAAGCCCATGATTATAGAATTACTGAGAAATTGTGACCTTGATTCAAAAGATAAAGAGTCTAAAATGTATTGCATAATAAATTGTCTTAGAATCATAACGATTCATCAAACTCCATGAAGAGGTTGAGGAAATAAATCTAAATGAAAAAATTTATGGAAAACCTTAATGCTGTTTCTTTTCTTCTGTGACTTTGACACCAATTTCTGAGGTGTTTGTGAGCATGTCACAGAATGAATTGTTTGAACATCATAATAATGATTCAACCCAAGTATAATGAAATGGGTTTGGGAAATATATACAAATGAACTTTAGTCAAAAACTTTATGACTCTGACCTTAGCCCAAGTTAAATGGGGCAAATTAGCACGTCATTGTTGTTGTTGTTGTTGTTGTAGGGTTTAACACCATTTTTCAGCACACGATAGGCTATACATGGGGCAAATTAGCATGTCACAGAATGAACTGTCTTAGCTTCATAATGATTCGCCTGAAATATGAAGTAAATCCAAGATGGGGTTAAAGAAATAAGATTTAATAAATTTAAGAAATAAGATTTAATAAATTTAAGAAATAAGATTTAATAAATTTAATCAAAACTTTAACAAACACTTATATGATGGTGGTATAAAATGCACAAACTTATCATGACTGTTAATGTACCGATTGTTAATGTACTGCTGTCTAGCAGACATGAGTGCATTTTTATAGACATTATTTTTCATGCCAGGATGTTATTAGTTAATTTTGGTCAAATTCTGCTTTGTGACTTTTGAGAATAAGTTGATTAAAGGATTTTATATTTTTAGTAATGGCAGACATACTTGACTGCAGATCAATATCAACAGACCTGAAACAACTTCATACCAGTATGCTTTCTTTCAAATTTCGGTAAATTCTGTTTGGTAGTTTTGAGAAGATTTCATTTAATGATTTTTCATTTTTAGTAACAGTGGCCATATCTGATGGTAAAAGATTTGAAAGAACTTCATGCCACGGTATTCTCTGTAAAATTTTGTCAAAAGTCTGATGAATGATTTTGGAAAGCTGCAAACAGACGATGGATGATGCAAAACAATCAAAGGACCATGCCATAAGCAAACTTTGGCGTTAAGGCAAGGTGAGCTAAAGTGAGGGTTTAAAATTAGTGGTAGTCCGTTAGCCTGAGGCTAGAAAGTGCCGTTTGAGTTGTCACCAGTCAGCAAGTACAGTATCATATGTAAGTTTCAAAAATGTTTATGAATGCATATGAATAGGATAGTTTTAAAACATGCACCAGATATGTTTATAATATAGATAGAACTCAGAAGATTTTCTACTTGAAAATAAATTATTGCTTAAAACCAATGCTAAATGCAAATATGCATACTAGGAAATAGAGGGCATAACATGTTTTGCTTTGTTCCCACTTCTCCCTGTTCAGCTCTAATTTCTCCCTGTTCCGTCCAAAAGGAGAAGTCACTTCTCCCTAAAACTCAAATGAAGCTTGAGTTAATTGTGTAAATCTGAGTTTCAATCCCTCCCATTGAGGGTTAGAACTTAGAACAAATGAGAATTTTACAAATTTTATTTCAAAATGAGTCTGTATAAACTAGTTTTATTAGATTTATAAGGCAAAGGTATATGTCAAAGACTTTTATTTCGAGTTTCCACTGACCGTTCCTACCCCATTATATATATGTATATATATATGCTGCTGTTGTCAGAGCACCCTGCCTATTGAAAAGTTGGAATTTGCGGAAACCATGCATTGTTGGCATTGGGCATAGCGAATATAAAGAGGAGTGCATCAAGCCCTACCCACACGAAATTGATAAGATAATTTATCTTTTCAGAAATTTCAAGTATAACACTTGTTATGCCTTTGCTTTGTTGACATACAAGACAAAACAACTATGCTGACAAAATCTGACCTGGTTCTCTCGATTTGCATTGCTACTGACATAACCACCCAAATCTTGCAGCCTAAATATCCATGACATCAGAGGGCCAATAGTAGCACGATGCCAATAAAAAAAATTTTTCAATATTTTTGCACAAATTTGAAAATATAAAAGGAAAACCACATGTTTTAAAAAAAATATGACATACATAATTATTCTGAGAACAAATCTGTTGCTGTCACTTCAACCTGAATAAAACCAGAGTCATCACATAAAGAACGTGTCAATGCAGTAATAAAAAAGTGAAAACAAAACCCACACTGAATAAATGCCAATAGCAGATGAGTGCACTCCCACAACATGCTTTTCAGTATTTTCAGGGACATTCTCAATATTTCATGTCATCTTTCAGTATTCTTAACAAGCGCACACCATTAGTAACACACGAAGTTACTTTTGCATCTTTATTCCATCTTGTAACGGTTACCATATTATCAAAGAGAGGAATGAACCATACTTAAAAAATTATGCAAAACTGTACAATTTTTAAACAAGTAACAGTTGAAAAAATATATTAATGATCATCGGTGTTGAGCTTGGATAGTGATGGTTATGGCAAAACATTATCAAGTTTACTGCTACCTGTATCTTACATGTGGATAAGAGACTTGGTTTATTCTCTTTGTTACATGTTTAGGCTCTCATAAACAGTGACAAGGAAAAAGTGAAGACAACAAGCTTTGTAAAATTTAACAAATAATTTATTTCACGAGAAAAACAAGGTAAAAATGAAAAACAGAACTTATGGTTTTAAGAATCAAATCAAAAAGTAATCCAAGAATAATCCAAGAATTAAAAAGTTGAAGTCCTAGTAATAAAATGTTCTAATGAATTTGAGTTTGAGTCCAGACAAAAATCCAAAATAGAAGGCAATGACATATACTGTACCCAGTATAGTACTGATGTGTCTACAGTTCTTTGTTGAACCAAAGAAAATAATATTCCAGTGTTTGAATTCTGAATAAGATTTCCAGAAATGTCTTTGTCCAAGAATTCTGTTATAAGCATTTAAATATTCCCAGGGAAAAGAATTAATCTCTTAGAATCCAAATAATTATAAGAAAAATTAAAATTTAATTCAACTGGTCACAACAAAAATGAACACCTTGACGTCTAAGTGTTTAAAAGCCTAACTAAAATTATTCCTCAATACATCACTACTAAAGCTGACTATTGTGCAATTACGGTAAAACCAGAATTTTGAAATAGAGGCTATTCACATGTTTAAAGTCACATACTCCCAAGTACAGCCTCGATTTCACTCTATAAAATCCCACAATAAAAAAAATATAGAGCTGTTTACTTCTACCCTTACTAATTCTGTATCAAGGTCAGGAACTAGGTCAGCATTAAGATACAAAGTTCTAATATTAGGTGTTTACAAAAAAACAGGTCAAACTAAAATCTGGAAAATGTCAAATTCCAGTAAAAAAAATTACATTACAATAACATGTAATGGAATAAAAAAAAATTTAAAACTGATAAACAAATGATTAAATCAAATCAAATATAAATTGAATGAAATATACATAACAATTTCATCGCAAGCACTTTTCAACTTCACACATCGCCAGTTCATCACTTCAGCACGAGTCATGAGCAGGCAGAGTTTGCCATAGTCGGTCAAATGATTTGTAATTGAAAACAATGAAATTTTAGTCATTTTTCCAGCCTTGTCTCTTTATGCTTATAGGAGAGACATCATTCTCTCTAACTGTATGAGGAGATAAACTGCTGTACTTGTGTCTTCAGGTCTTTCGCTTAAGCTGATTCTTCTTCAGCCACTCTCTTCCTCATAAATGTATTTCAAATCCAGCTAAACCATGATGCTCTTTACACTAAAGACGTAAGACAAAGATATCCTACACATGCGCGGTGCAGAGCATTTTGCACACAACCCTTCTATTTAATGCACAGTCATACTAACTTGCTACTAGAAACTTCATATTTTCAACTTGCACAAGATCGGATTTGGCACTTGAAAGTCATATTTCCACATTTGCTATTATTTTCCATGCAAAATACAGAAGAAAACAGAGGGTGCAAAGGTCTGCTATTGAATATTTCAATTAACTGATGTACTATCTGCCAGATGAATCTGATAATGAATTAAAATAACAAACCTTATACTCGCAATTTCTGAGCAGATGAATTATCTTCCTATTTATTTCATACAGGTAAGGTTGTTTTAAAATGCTAGGCCCAGTAGTAAATGGCTACACTATGCAGACAGTACAGTTTTAGTGGAAACCAATTTTCTCAAAGAAATGGACTCTGATAACACACCCCAATATAATCATCAGAATATCTAACATGGGGTAGGTAAAGTCAGAGACTAAAGGACTGGAGCTAATGAACTTGTCACACCACCACTGTAGTGCTATAGTCATCCAAATCCCTATCATAATTAACCATTCTGTCTTGAAAGGATCAGCATCACAGAGACACATTTCATTTAAGTATGCATCTAATTGTGAAAACCTGTATAATGCTTATACTGCAATGAGATCTCACCATGCTTGCACTGCATCACAAAGGCTACTGTCTTAAAATGTCTGTTTGTGGACTTATGATTTGTAATTACCAGTTGTCTTTTTCAATGGTTAAGTGTTTTTCCTAGATGACAAGCCTCGAAGATATGTTTACCTAGTTGTCCAATTTAATACATTTAACTCCTGGAGAATAAACCATTGTTTTTTTGTGAAATTGCAGTGGGTATTTTCAAGTAATCATGGAGGTTTTCTACAGCAAGATATGTACCTCTAATTGTGCTACTTATTTTCAAGTAACCATGGAGGTTTTCTATAGCAAGATATGTACCTCTAATTGTGCTACTTATTTTCAAGTAATCATGGAGGTTTTCTACAGCAAGATATGTACCTCTAATTGTGCTACTTATTTTCAAGTAATCATGGAGGTTTTCTACAGCAAGATATGTACCTCTAATTGTGCTACTTATTTTCAAGTAACCATGGAGGTTTTCTACTGCAAGATATGTACCTCTAATTGTGCTACTTATTTTCAAGTAACCATGGAGGTTTTCTACAGCAAGATATGTACCTCTAATTGTGCTACTTATTTTCAAGTAACCATGGAGGTTTTCTATAGCAAGATATGTACCTTTAATTGTGCTACTTATGAAATAAAATTGTTAATCTAGATATACGTGTGATATTGTTTTGTAGGCAGGACGTGTGACGATTCAGCAGGACTAGTAAATTTCTCATTCTACTTGTCTTTTGGGCTACAAAGATATTTTTGGGGGGGTAACTCTAAACCTGTACAACCTGCATGGAGAGTGAAGAGATTAAAAGGTCACTCATCTGACTGCCCTGAACAAACTGAAATGTTTTCTCATCAAGTATAATTTACAGTTAACTTCCCTAGAATACACAGCATGTTGATAGCTAAACGGACCTATGCATAATTGTTGATTTTAATGACAATTTTAACACATGGTAGGTATCAACCCTGCAACCCTTGGATTACAAGGTGGATACTCTACCAAATGAACTACCCAGGCTCCCCCAAAAGAAGTAATGCGACACCCAAAAGCTGTGTAGTCACAATGAATGTGCAAGTAGCTAGGTTTTATAAACATCACATGAATAATAAATAGGTCAAGAAAAAGAGAAAGTACCAGATCAACAACTACAATGGAAACAACAATTACCTCTTTGTGTTCAAAAATGAATTAAATGTGTGAACTACTTACGAGGAAAATAATGAATGCAGAATGTCATTACCTGGAAAGAATTTAAACTGCCTTTCTCCTACAACTTCTAGTGGACCTCCCTTGTCAAACTCAATGTGATCACAGGCAAAATATGCCCCTGCACATATCCCGAGGTATGCCCCTCCAGTATATGTCACATAATCCTTAATATGTTTCATCCCATCATTCCCAAGAGCATTGATAAAACCAAGGTCATAACCTCCACCCAATGCCAGCAGGGCTGTTTGATTTTTCCAAGAACCTGAAGCAAAGAAAAAAAGATATATGTGCTGTTAGTAAAGAAACATAACCTCCACCCAATGCCAGCAGGGCTGTTTGATTCTTCCAAGAACCTGAAGCAAAGAAAAAACAATAAATGCGCTGTTAGTAAAGAAAAAGAGCCTCCACCCAATGCCAGTGGGGCTGCCTGAATTTCCAAGGAACCTGAAGCATTGAAAAAAGGTAACTGAAACCCTTAGTTAGAAATATAACCTCCACATAATGCCAGATGGGCTGCCTGAATCTTCAAGGAACCTAATGCATAGAGAAAAGGTAAGTGTGGCCCTTAGATGGAAACATAATGATCCCTCTTAATAATGCTGTCATGGGAACATACTAGTGACCTGGATTTAAAGCTAGGGAACCGTATACCCAGAGATGTTCCAACGTTATGTCCTGATAGTACATTAAGTATAAAGAACAATAGTATTTAATGCTCTAAAATCACATTTTAATTATTTCTCATGTGCCAAGAACTACAATAAATTAAAATATTAAGTACTGATTATTTTTTTAAAAATCTTACCAATTTAATGGGATCTATAACCATACCTGCATCATAAGAGGGAAGCAGTATAATGAGGGGATTTATAGTGAGGAACTAATTTAATAGGATCCATGACCATACCTGCATCATAAGAGGGAAACAGTATAATGAAGGGATTTATAGTGAGGAACTAACTTAAAGGGATCTATGACAATTTCTGCATTATAAAAGAGAAACAGTATAGTGAGGGGATTTAGTGTGAGGAACTAATTCAATGAGATCCATGACCACATCTGCATCATAAGAGGAAAGCATTATTATGAACCAGCATTATAAGAGGGATGTATAGTGAGGAACTAGCTGGATCCCTGACCATAATTACAAGAGGGAAGCAGTATAGTGAGGGGATTTATAGTGAGGAACTATTTTAATAGGATCCATGACAAGTCTTGCATTATAAGAGGGAATCAGTATAGTGAGGGGATTTATAGTAATGAACCAATTTAATAGGATCCCTGACCATACCTACATTATAGAAGTGACAGTCGTATACTGAGTTTGTTTTTACAGTTACTGTAACAGACCACTTACTATATTAGCTAAATGAAATCCATTAATTATTTTAATTAATATTTGCTCAGTCACATCATATTAGCTTGACAAGTGTACCCTGAACTGTATGTTACACACCCACCTGACCTGGTTTTTAATAGTCTCCTATGCAGTCACTAGTACAACATTATTGGTCTCAATGATTTTAACCTCTGGTTAAGGTATGTGTTATTGAATTACACTTATTTTCTTTTTTAAAATTTCCATTACCATGACCTCTGACTACTTTCACCTTTTTCATTAGATTTTCTTCCTGTCATAAATGCAAGCCATGCACCATGTTTGATCAACCTGGGAACTTACTCTGGAACAATGTGAAACCCATTTTTCTTTGAGACACAGTGAACTTAACCTTTGACTTTTTGACTCCCCTCAAATCAATTGGCCTCTTCTATACATTTTGTGCAAGTCCTCCACAATGTGCATAGTTATTATGCAGAAACCACTTTTCTTCTTTCACTTGCCGAGCTCTGACCTTCTAGCACCAGTATCAACAGGTTCTTTCTTATCCAAAGTTTATGCCATCCACAAACTTTGGTTAAAGTACATTACAGACAGCTGAACTTTTCTATAGAAACCATTTTTCAAATTTCAGCCAATTTCCTTGAACCTTGGACCTTACGGCTCCAAAATTGATAGTCTCTTTCCTCGTTCCAAGTTCAAGCCTTCATCAAAGTATGGCCCTAATTTTATTGCACAGAAACCACCAATGTTGAATGTTAACACTTTGATCCCGAAACATTAGATGTTAAAGGTTGATGGTGGACATCTTGATATAATGTATGGAAATTAACACAAGAACAGACAGATGTATGGAAAATGTAATGACACAACACACTTTATATTATGATGGGTATATGAATAAAGTGGACTAGAACATTACAGATGCTTATAAAGCAATGTTTCCATGGGTCTCACCTAAAAATAGAAAAATGTTCTATGTTATACTATTTACAAACGTTAGCATGAAGTTGTAAGATTGTTGATAATCATACATATACTGCAATGTCACCAGCAGAAAAGTGAACACTATGTCCTGATTAGTACTAAGTTTGACTTGATTTTTACATGTGCCTGTTGTGGTGCCCTGGGGATGTCTAATGTGGTAGTCATTCAATTTACTTCTTGGCACTCAGCATTAAGAGGTTAATGCTAGGACTGGTTGGCCTGATGTCAGGATAATGTGACCGGGTGGGACATGATGCTATCTATATGTCTTCTGCATGATGCCATATGCTAGACATCACTATAAAATGCCACACTGCAGACATTGTAGTGATATGACTGAATCTTTTTTTAAAGCTACATTAAAATCCAAATCACACACACACACACACACACACACACACACATATTTCTGTGGAAATTTATTTGTTAAAGTACAGAAGTCCATTTTATACAGCATTTAACAAAAAGAGTGGTTTCATATTTTGCCTGTTGTTCCAATAAGAATGTCCTCAAAATTTTGTTGTTGTTGGCTCAACACCATTTTTCAATACATGATAGGCTATACATGATGGTTAGTAAAACTGGTGGAGAGTTTTTTTAAAAATCCCTGGAAAAACCAGTGACCCATGGGAATGTACAGGCAAGCTTTCTCACATACCCACACTAGTGATGCCTAAGACTTGAGAGGTGAGATGTCTGTCATATCTAAAGGCAACACACTAGACCATTCAGCCACCAAGGGCCCCTCAAAATTGGAAACAGTAAAAACTGACCTGAATAAACCACCGTTAAATTCAACTAGGTTTGTGTTGGTAAAATGTACATGACCTACAGGTTTTAAAATTAAAAAGTAAAAGGAAAAGTGTGATAAAAGCATACAATAATAAGCCATGACCTTGAGCCAGTAAAGTCCCTAATGTGGTACTCAACATATCGTCTGTAAGATTATAATATTGTATCCCCTAGGGATGCAAGTTTGAGAGTACAAAAGATCCCCTTGGTGTCAGAACTGCTGGGGGTGGATTCAGACTGAGTAAAACAAAACCCCAAAACTTGGTGTAAAAACTGTGGGTCAAACTAAAATACGATGCACAAATGTGGGTTAAAGGAAACCATGACTATACTAAGTATCATCCAAGATAATGAATGACTTGCAATTATAGAGTTACTGGGAAAGGGTGATGAAAACTTAAAATATAAAGCAGGGACCTTGATCTTCAAAATAGGACCCCCAATGTCCTATGCAAGATCTACTGATGAACTAAAATTATACCACGGTTCATCCTTAATCTTAAAAATCTTGCACAGATTAAAAGTATAGAGCTATAGGGAAAGTGTGATGAAAACTTAAGCAATTGAGCAGTGACCTTGACCCTGAAGATTGGACCCCCAATGTGGTATGTGACACACTTTCTGGTTGTGGTATAGCAAGAAATTATTTGCCCACCTTCCCCTTCCAACTAAATTCTTGGGCCCACTCCCAATTAAAAATTGTTTTATGTGAATTATGAGGATGGATAGACAGGAAAATATGGATATGATGTCTGCTGCTTTTCTTCAATGGCAGGAAACAATTTGTCCATATGAGTAAATGCCTAAATCAATAATCTTTTTGAAACTAAATTACCATAATCATACTTTCTTCTCCTTCCACTGCAGCGCATTTTTTTTAATGGCTGCTAGGCTTGAAGCAAAAATCAATTATGTACTATTATCCTAGCTAAATCATTATTGGTTATTATTTTTAATCATGCCTCTTAGATATGCACTTTTCAAATAATAGAAGTCTGAAAGTTCGACTAATTCTATCATTTTGCAGAGAAAGCAACAAAAACTCAAAAACTCTCTGCTTATATAGAAGTAAAGTGTGTAGCATTTCAATTTCACATTTGATAAGAAAAAGTCAAAATTGATGTTGGTTTAATTTTGTCCTCTATTTTGCGACAAAAAGAAATCATTAAAAGCACAAATACACAAACATAAATGAAAATATTTTAAACATTAACATTTAATAAAAAGAAAACACATCCTGACATGGCAGTTTAGATTTAAAATAGTATGCATCTTAACTCATTCAGCCCCAATCCCGCCTGTAGGCGTGATGAGGCTGTACCCTACTTCCCGAGCTCTGCAGCATCAAGGTCATTTAAGATACACCAAAGTGGGTGGTATTACAAAAAAAAGCAGACAGATATAACTCTCCAATGATACCAAACAATCTGGATGTTCTAGTTGCACTATAAAATACATTGGGAAAAACCTAATTTTTTGGACCCGTTTTTTTAAAACCCAAAATTCACCTGTGGTCAGAATCCTATTTTGTGTCCGAATTTTAGACCTTTTGGCCTCAGATCTAAGACAGACCAGTCTGAACTGCACAAAGACACGTGAACCTTTGCAAAAAGTAGGATAAGGTGGGCATTAGGAATAAAGAGTGGTCTTGATATGAAAATGATGGGTCCATTAAGCAATAAAAATTAAATTTAAACAAAACAAATCCAACTTTTACCCTTCTGCTCATGCACGAGCAAAATAACCATTGGAAAATGATGTTTCTAATTTAACTAAGCATTAGGCTACTCGAAAATCTCTTGGAAGTGGATGTATTAGAATGTATTCAGAAATAGCCCCCAAAATGCGTTTCCTACTCGCATTCCTGGCAAAAACGACAAAAACCTCCAGGGCTGAATGAGTTAAGAGGCAACAATGATACAAATAAATGACACAGAAAAAAATTAAACACAATGTTAAGTTTGCTTTTTACAGACTAATGGTAATAAAAACCTTATTATGATATCAAAACTCAGTCCAATAAACAATATATACTTCTTTCTCTACATCAATGGCAAACATCACATGGCCAACAAAAATATTTTTATTTCTGGTTGGCCAACCATCCCCATTTTTCATTGCAGACCCTAGCACTGTTTTCTCTCAGAGTAATAAAAATACCTACCTATGCTAATTTGATGAGCAAAGCAATAGGAAACAAAGAAATCTTTGAGGCACAAACTGTTACCATTAAATTCTTGCGAATTTACATTTAAAATTGTTACTCTTGGGACTCAATATTATTCTACTCTTGGGGTTCACTGGGATTTTATTCTTGGGGTTCAATGGGATTTTACACTTGAGGGTCAATGGAATTTTACTCTATAGGACACACCAGGAACAGTATCACATCACTTTTAGTATTACTGAATTATTCACATAATTTCTATACTCTCTTACAAGTTGATTCCAACTGTAAGCTGCACAGACCCTGATCTGCCATCACATAATGCATGGGCAGATCTTGGTTCATGCAGTCTGTTAGAAGTAATCAGTGGAATAAACAAAATAGACCATGATCTTAGGGGTGAAACGATTCACTGATATATCGATGCATCAATACTTTTGCTGTTATGATACACGCATCGATACAAGAGATGGAGAATCAATACAAAATAATAGTGCATGCTTAGTTTTCAGCAGTCATGAGTAATTATTAGTTTGCTTTGTTATTCTTTAATAATAGAATTCACCTGAAACAGCATTTGCTGTCACAGGAAGTCATTTTTAATAGTAAAAAAAAAAGACTATTGAGAATATTCGCTTGCCATCTACAAATTAACACAAAGTGGCAAGGTTTGTAAAAATCCCCCCTCATATTCAACGATGATTATCTTAACCCAGCAGTACGTTCAAGCAATACCTGGATCTGTTCCATGTGTATAGTGAGATACTTTACTCGTCATTTAATAATCACTTTTAGGTTTCCACCTTGAATTGTATCTTGTCTATTTTAGTCGATTTGAAAGCTACACTTTAGTCTACCAGTGTGTCTCAAATGGTGAAATATTATTATACTGAATTCTCATTGGTGGTTACTGCTTGTTCCAGTCCAAGTTAAACAATAACCACCAACCAGAAATTAATGTAGCTTATTCCCTGCATGATAAACAGGAAGTATCGGCAAAGCACCAGAGAAATTTCATGCAAAAGTCATTAACTTATATGTAAAGTACTTAAACAGTGATGCCGTCAGGGTGCGATTGCGTGAATCGTGCAAAATTTGTATGAAGTTTTACACATGGAAAACAATGATGCACGAAAACTCCTACAAATTAGTTGAAAGTCCAGCATATAATTATGTGCTCAGAGAACAATAAATAAGTTTTATTTAACCGTTCTTGTTATGGCACCTATATTTTTCAGGTAGGAACTGTTTATACATCTGGGTTCTTCAAGCATGACATGAAAGGTTGTTAAAGTAACGTTGACTAGCACATTCTGCCCTGGAATAAGCATTATGGCAAAGTCTGAACCTTCTGTCAAAGAAATTAATGTGTATTTAAAATACTGGCTACCTAGAAAACCCAAAATGTCTGATTCCAATGATGGTTCATTACGTTTTCCTACGGCAAATACTGGCTGATGATAACAATAATTTTTTAAGTTAGAAGTATATTGGATTATTGGAGCTGGGAAAGTGTTCATGGAGTTACCAGTTAGATTTTAGCCCAAAGATGGTGTTAAATACAAGTCAGATGAACAAACTAGACGACATGACAGTCAGTTTCCCTTTCAGTGGTATTTCAAAATTAAATGTAGAAAGGGCAGAATACTGAGCATACTTAAAATAGACAATTTAAAAGTAGAATGAAATTTTCATTTTTTTAATTAATCAGTTTAGCCCTGCCAATCATATACAACAAAACCATATATCCATATCAGGGTCAAGATAAAATGAATAAATATGGATGAAACAATGAAATTAAGAAGTAAAGATATTTATTTTAAATCCTCTCTCTGCACAAGCAGACTACGGCATTGAGAGAATAAAACCCTAATACAACATTATGGAACAGATAAGAAACCTGACATAGTAGTCAGTAAACTACTGATTCAATAAAGTAAGTTTATGCAAGTGGAAAATCCTATTTTGGAGCGGAGGAATCCAAAAGATAATACAGTATATGTAAGCTGTGGAAAATTGTACATAACAGCCATAAAGATCAATTTTCCAACATATTCAAGCTGACAAAGCTAGCTATGTAAAAGCACAGAACAATATTCATACACAGATAAGAAACAGAGTAATTAACAGATTCAAGCTAATACAATCAGAAGTGACATCTTTTAAAGATTTTGATTTCATTAGAGATGTAGCCTCTAAGAAAGTGAAACAGGAAGAAAGAGTGACATATACTGAAGTGTTAGATAAATAATGAACTATGGCTGTTTCCTCCTTCCCCTCCTTCTCTACTCCCCTTGGCTACTTATTTCAGTGACAAAGAGTGAGGTTCCCCTTAAGATAGAATCCTGGCAGCATCTCTCCCTAAATTGTACGTGGGGAACAAAATTCTGAATTTCTCTTTTTGTGCAGAGATATTTAACCTGTGAATTAAGGTGCTGACAGAATATATAAAATTAGCACAGAACCAGCAAGGGGGCAGATTTCAAACCGCTCAAGTTTATAACCATGTGTAAAAAAAAAAATGAATTATAGAAAAGGACTGGGTGTTGTCAATAGTTGTCCTTCTTCACTAACAAATACAAGCAACTGTGGCTGCAACAGTCTTTTGCATCTGCAGTAAGTACAATGTGATTGATTTTGCTGGTTTTCATTCTCATTCCCTTGCCCAGATTTGTTCTAGATGAGATTTTCTTTGCATAAGGGAACTGCATCATTTCTTCTGTTTTGAAGATAACATTGTAATGTCATCCAAGTATAAGTGAGACATGAAACTGGTAATAAGATGTTTTCAAAGCGTTCAGGTGGTGCAAAACCATGGAGTCACCATTAAATTGACTAAAACAATGTATAAAACCCACTGACAACCACTAGGCAGTCTGTTTGAAATTATTTTTGTTATCCTGTCATGGAAGAGAATTACATATAAATAAATGACAACTATATGTATATCTGTAATCTGCATAATGGAAATAAAACCAGCCTATCAACATACATGAA
This sequence comes from Sinohyriopsis cumingii, assembly GCA_028554795.2. Taxonomy (NCBI): domain Eukaryota; kingdom Metazoa; phylum Mollusca; class Bivalvia; order Unionida; family Unionidae; genus Sinohyriopsis; species Sinohyriopsis cumingii. The sequence continues at coordinate 55,425,236 of CM068836.1, forward strand.
AGGGCACCACCTCCAAAGATGGAAAGACCATCAAGTTCATATGTGTATCGATATGTGTCATATCACAGGCTGTGTATCGTGAACTGTATTGATATGCGGTACATGTGTAACGTTTCACCTCTATCTGATCTGCCAGCACAATACAACAGCCAAAAAGTGGCCATGTTATTTGCAGCTGGATTTTGACCTAAAAGCGACTATATAAGGTAATTTGTTGTCTCAAATTATGTTCCTGAAAATTTCTAGATTTATGGAACATCAAAATTCCATCCTAATGTTTCTTTTATAATTCTTAACTCTTTTATCTTGCTATAAAAGATATAGACCTGTTCTAAGTACAAACCTTCTCTGATTGATTCTGGTGTAATATAACCAAATCTGTATGCTATCGGATCAAGATAATGACTGAGTCCATGAAGCAAAATTTCAGCTGCCTCATCATCAGCTCCCTCCCCTCTGTAAACATACACCCAGGTCCTTGATATCTGGCTAATTTTCTGACCGAACATCCTCAACAGATTCTTCATTCATAAGTGTTGTTCATGTGGCGTTTCATCCTAAAGTAAAAAACAACCAGCTAAGTCATATATCCCATCACAGCAGATAATGAAGTTTTTAATCCTTGTACCGTGAAATGATCTGCCATTTGGCCAAGATGAAAACTGGGTCTTTATTCCTCGATCAGTTATCAATTTACGAACTTAAATTTTGCGGTACAAATAGTATTATATGCTTACATGTTATCAAGAAATTAATAAAAACATTTTCTTACAAATTTCATTACCAGTAATGAAGGTGAAATGAAATTTCTGTCAAAATCATGGTATGTATACAGACCATTCACAGCTTTGAATAAAGTCGTCCTTGTAAATATGACAAGAAAGCAATAGCTGTTGACATCTTGAAAAACCACCTATTTAAAGTAAAACAAAGTAATTTATTACAACCATTTTCAAACTAAAAAGTTTACAACCATTCAAACTGCAAGCTACAAAAATGTCAAAATTAGTATGAATATACAATAAAACCTGTCTTGAAAGACCTGTAATGTGAGACCACCTGTTCTGATAGACCTTATTCTCAGTTCACAGATTTATTGATTATATAGTGTCATGACCTGTTATGAGAGACCACCTGTCTTGAGAGAACAAGTTTTTTGCAGAAGGGGTGGTTTTTTTCAAGACAGGTTCTACTGGACTTGTATCTCATAATCCTAGACTGTCCATATCACATTCTATCATATTACTGTAATGTTGTTTAAATCATACAAAAGTTTGTGAACTGTGATGTGCGATCTTCCAAAACAAACCTTGTGTGAAATACCAATATTGGAAGACTGCCCTTACAATCTTCAAATCTTAACCCTGCGATACATACCATGCTAGATGCTGTATACTTGTGTTGGTACTATCTAACGACACTGTGTGCTATATACATGTGTGTGAGTATTCTTTTTTCTTCACATTATATTTATTGTCCTTAGATTATTTGATAACTATAAATCAGGGGTCATTAACCTATTTTACATAGCATGTCACTATTTCACAGTTTAATTACAAAATGGACGAGCATGTGCCACCAGTAGGAGAGTAACACTGTTAAAATCGAGAGTTTTGGCTGCCCTTCGCATGCCACACAAAACCTCTTGATGTGCCATAGACTGCCGACCCCTGCCATAAATGTCGGATTGTAAAGTGGCCGTGGGACTCAGTGGTCAACCTATTGGAATAATAAAAAGAAAATATCGGAAGAATGCTTTACAAACTTCAAATCATAAACTGTGCTATATCCAAATAATACATGAGGTGACAGCCCAGGGTCTATCCTCACCCTAAAAAAAAAACTTATCCCACTCTTATTCTAATAGACTTTGTTTTCCCTGCATCAAAACTTGGAAACTATTGAGATCCCCACCATATATCAGAACACTCCATTTTCCAATCTTCAAATCGAATCTTGGGATGGTGTTTACATTGGAAGATCGCAAAGTGCAGTCTTTTAATAATGGCATATAACACAATTTATATTCATGATCACATAAAACACTCTCCCAATAATGGCATATAACACAATTTATATTCATGATCACACAAAACACTCTCCCAATAATGGCATATAACACAATTTATATTCATGATCACATAAAACACTCTCCCAATAATGACATATAACACAATTTATATTCATGATCACATAAAACACTCTCCCAATAATGACATATAACACAATTTATATTTATGATCACACAAAACACTCTCCCAATAATGACATATAACACAATTTATATTCATGATCACACAAAACACTCTCCCAATAATGGCATATAACACAATTTATATTCATGATCACACAAAACACTCTCCCAATAATGGCATATAACACAATTTATATTTATGATCACACAAAACACTCTCCCAATAATGGCATATAACATAATTTATATTCATGATCACACAAAACACTCTCCCAATAATGGCATATAACACAATTTATATTCATGATCACACAAAACACTCTCCCAATAATGGCATATAACACAATTTATATTCATGATCACACAAAACACTCTCCCAATAATGGCATATAACAATAATGGCATATAACACAATTTATATTCATGATCACACAAAACACTCTCCCAATAATGGCATATAGCACAATTTATATTCATGATCACACAAAACTCTCCCAATAATGGCATATAGCACAATATATATTCATGATCACACAAAACACTCTCCCAATAATGGCATATAACACAATTTATATTCATGATCACATAAAACACTCTCCCAATAATGGTATACAACACAAGGCATACAATGGAGGATTGCAAAGTTTGATCATGCTAAACTTTGAAACCTTGTATATAACACAAGGTTTACACTGAAAACTGCAAAGAGAAATCTAACACAGGGTTGAGATGGGAAGATCACAAATCAAAATCTTTAAAAACTATTAGATAGTGCAAGATTTTCATTGGAAGATCCCACATTATGGTTTGCAAATTGCACAAACTGGAAGAATGCACACAACATCATCACTAAACCAAACAAGAACTTGGACAAGATTCAATTCAAATGTAAGAAACAAAAATAAAAGATCTTTGTTTCTGAGACACACTGACTGACCTCATCATCATCATCATCATTATCACTGCATCAGAAATTATCTCTGAATATCTCGAACACCCACAATGAAAATATAAAGGGAAACAACTGCAAAAATCTTATTCAAGATATAAACAGTCACGTCCCTTGCATTACAGCTACACAAAGACATGTGAATTGTCCTTGCTAGACTAATAAGATGATCTCTTCCAATGTTTGTCATTTTCTAGCATTACTGGTCATGGCGATCCAGGCCACTAATGACAGAAAATTGAAATTAAAGAGAGAAAACAACTTGCTGGTCTCTGTTCTTATATAACCTAAACTTAGTAAAGTGCTGCTTGTTGTATACATCTAGCATATTTTTATTTAACTCATTGTAATACAAAGACACCAATTGTTAATGCTGAAATCAAGCAAAGTGCTGTTGTAGTGAATCATTTTTCAAGGGATGTCTACAGAATCATAAATCAAGGCATGTTTCATTACTGTTTTTGTGTCCTTCCAAGCACAAATGCTTTACCTTTATCAAGTGTATTAATTGAACAAGAGTCTGGCTTGGGCAATTGTGTGCTTGTGTAATTTGATATTTTAACATAGCTTTAACAATTTTTCAGTCATATCCCTATGAAGTCTGCAGTGTGGCAGTTTATAGTGATGTCTAGCAATGAGGCATCATGCCTCAGACATGTAGCATGATGTCTCACCCAGTCACATTATTGTGACACCAGGCAGACCAGTCCTAACACTAACCTCTTAATGCTAAGTGCCAAGTGAGGCAGCTGCTAGCACCATTTTTTTAAGGTCTTTAGTATGACACTGATGGAGTTCAAACATGGGCAGATGTTCTAACCAATTAGGTCACCACAGCGGTTGCTTGGGCAATTAAAGTCACTTTGAATGGTACCTGATCACAATATATAGCAATGTACATGCAGCTTAGGATATCCAATGCGTTAAGAAGTAGCACACATGACCATTGACCCGTTAAGAGTCATGGATAAATCTGTGCAAAGAGATTTGTTGCCCAGTAAAAAATACACATACAAGAGGTCTACCATTAAACCCTGACAGAGGGTGTGTAGTGTGTTTGGGATATTTTGTTCTTTTACCTCGTGGTAATTTTTTCCCAGTAATATAATGTATACAACTGGGTGATTCTTTTGCCATAAAAATGATAAATCATAGCATGCTTATTATTTCATGTATGAAGATCACTGCTAATCTTTTTGTATTATTTGTTTAAATCCAACTTGCATGAGTTCATGTCGCAGTTTCTAAGAATAAAGATAAAGTTGTTGGTCTGTAGGTGAAAAACCCGGCATGGTCAGATTTTTTTCCCCCACATTATAAAATGTTTTATGGTCGGGACCAGACACAGGTTCAATTATTTGTGTCAATTACAAAAATTACAATTATGATGCACTTGCAGATGTCAATTACAATTATTTCATTTATGACTGTTCAATTGCAATTACAATTATTTTTGTCAATTGCAACAGAAATACTTGTCCACATATAAAATCATTTATATACAAAGTAAAATCATTTATATAAAAGTTTACTTATATAAATAATTTTATAGTCATTAATACAGCGCTTGCTCTATATTAATGCCTATATTTATAGCCTAATAACACCACAGGTTAAGACAAATATTTGCATATTTTCTCAATTTTTATAATTTGTTTGGAACGAAGAAAAAGCATTTATCATTGCTTTTGTAATTGACTAGTAATTGATCAATTATGCAAACCTGGATCTTCAATTACAATTACATCATAATGGTGATGTTAGATTACAATTACAATTACATCATAGTGGTGATGTTAGATTACGATTACAATTACATCATAGCGGTGATGTTAGATTACGATTACAATTACATCATAGCGGTGATGTTAGATTACAATTACAATTACATCATAGTGGTGATGTTCGATTACAATTACAATTACATCATAGTGGTGATGTTAGATTACGATTACAATTACATCATAGTGGTGATGTTAGATTACAATTACATCATAGTGGTGATGTTAGATTACAATTACAATTACATCATAGTGGTGATGTTAGATTACAATTACAATTACATCATAGTGGTGATGTTAGATTACAATTACAATTACATCATAGTGGTGATGTTAGATTACGATTACAATTACATCATAGTGGTGATGTTAGATTACAATTACAATTACATCATAGTGGTGATGTTAGATTACAATTACAATTACATCATAGTGGTGATGTTAGATTACAATTACAATTACATCATAGTGGTGATGTTAGATTACAATTACAATTACATCATAGTGGTGATGTTTGATTACAATTACAATTACATCATAGTGGTGATGTTAGATTACAATTACAATTACATCATAGTGGTGATGTTAGATTACAATTACAATTACATCATAATGGTGATGTTTGATTACAATTACAATTACATCATAGTGGTGATGTTCGATTACAATTACAATTACATCATAGTGGTGATGTTAGATTACGATTACAATTACATCATAATGGTGATGTTCGATTACAATTACAATTACATCATAGTGGTGATGTTCGATTACAATTACAATTACATCATAGTGGTGATGTTAGATTACGATTACAATTACATCATAGTGGTGATGTTCGATTACAATTACAATTACATCATAGTGGTGATGTTCGATTACAATTACAATTACATCATAGTGGTGATGTTCGATTACAATTACAATTACATCATAGTGGTGATGTTAGATTACAACTACCTACAATTACATCATAGTGGTGATGTTCGATTACAATTACAATTACATCATAGTGGTGATGTTCGATTACAATTACAATTACATCATAGTGGTGATGTTAGATTACGATTACAATTACATCATAGTAGTGATGTTCGATTACGATTACAATTACATCATAGTGGTGATGTTAGATTACAATTACATCATAGTGGTAATGTTCAATTACAATTACAATTACATCATAGTGGTGATGTTAGATTACGATTACAATTACATCATAGTGGTAATGTTCGATTACGATTACAATTACATCATAGTGGTGATGTTAGATTACAATTACATCATAGTGGTGATGTTCGATTACAATTACAATTACACCATAGTGGTGATGTTAGATTACAATTACATCATAGTGGTGATGTTCGATTACAATTACAATTACACCATTGTGATGATGTTCGATTACAACTGCAATTACATCATAGAGGTCATATTCAATTACGATTACATTTACATAATAGCAGTACTGTTCAATAACAATTACAATATAATTGTAATTAATTACTGAATTATACCAATTATGTTGTAATTTAACCTAAGTCTGGTGGGGAGCATTAAAATAGGGTAAGGTTGCTTTACTGGAATCACACATCTGAAGGTGGGGGCTTAGTGTTTTTGATTGCATTTATGGATTTTGTTTTTAGTAATTTTTTATGTATTCTCCTGTGTGATGGTGAACATGAGGAAGACTTTGTTGCTGCCAATGTGATGATGAAGGCGAGGAAGCTACCACTAATGTAATGACAAAATGAAAATCATTATTAACACATTAACCCCTAGCGACGACTTAACGGGGCAGGAGGTAGTAGCCTACTGCTGAGCTCTGTAGCGTCATGGTCATGTATGTTACACTAAAGTGGGTGGCAATATAGAAAGGTAGATGTAGCTCTACAATGATACCAAATATCTGGAATTTCTAGTTGTACTACAAAATACAGATAAAAAAACTCACTTTTTGGACCCGACTTTTTTTAACCCAAAATTCACCCATGGTCTGAATCCAATTTTGTGTCCGGATTTTAGACTTTTTGGTCTCAGATCTAAGGCAAACCAGTATGAACTGCAAACAGACAGATGAGCCTTTACAAAAAGTAGGATAAGATGGGCATTTGGAATAAAGAGTGGTCTCCATACAAAAATAATGGCTCCGTTTAGCAATAAAAATATTTTAAAAATGTTAAAAAACATAACTCCAACTTTTACCCTTCTGCTCATGCGCGACTCAAATAGCCGATAAAAAACGATGTTTCTAACACAACCAGGCAGCATGTTATTGAAAAATGACTGGGGATTTGGTGTTTTCGAGTCTATTCAGAAATAGCTTTCAAAATGTGTTTCCTACTTGATTTTCTGGCAAAAATGAGAAAAAGCTTCAGGGGTTAACGTGGTAAGTACCTGTTCACTGTCTCTACTCATTTATATGTAGAGTCAAACTGCAAACAACAAAGATTCTGATATTCCTAGGCATAATGCCCCAAACATTGTGTGTTTTGTATTGCACTGGTTTTAAAATTAGTCTAGAAAGGTAGTTTTGTTCTTTCTTTTTAAAAAGACATTATATATTTAATGTGATTTTTTTTTTTTTTAAACATGGGTGAAAAAAGTGTAAGGATCAGTAGTGAAAAACAGGAACTGTCACAGCTGGTTGACCACTCAGGGTTTCTTTTGGCCTAATTTGTCTGCAGATCAGGGTTTTGGCTGTTTATTCTACTGATTACTTCTAACAAACTGCATTGACCAAGATCTGCAAGCACATTATGCAACAGTCATCTTATACACGAGTATATATGGTATCTTTATTTCTAGAGGAACCTGTATCGGATTAATAGTGTTTCTCATCCTAACCTTCATTCTAAATTTTAGAAAGCTAGTCAAGAGGTAATGAGTAGAATGCATATTTCCTCTAAGCACACTTAGAAATTTGACAAACTGTTCACTCATGACTACCCTGTATGTATACAACTGTACTGGAACAATTATAATGCTAGTACCATATATACTCGCTTATAAGACCAACACAACTGTAAAAAAATAAACTACAGAGACCCTGACTTGCAGGCACATTATGCAATGACAGATCAGGATCTTTGTTGTTTGTAAATGAGTATATATGGTATTTATATTTTCCTGAGTAGCCCTGGATATGACCATTCTTGAGCAGCCACCTGGGAAATGCCCATTCCTGAATAGCCACTTGGGATAAGCCAATTCCCAAGTAGCCACCTAGATATTCCCAATCAAAATTTTTAATTGACTGTTGATGCAAAGTTCTGTCAGACTATTGCCATTTTTGTTTTCTTGAGTGTCACAGGATTTTCTATTCCAACAGTCACTATCCCGAGGGTTACAGTCAGTGTTAGGCATTATCAGTGTTTTATCGTTGGGTACTTGTACAAAGTGTAATCTAGGTTGACCTTTACTGACTGTCCTGGCATTCAAGTGAACTGTGAAGGCCATTTATTATTCTAGTATATTCAATTGGTCTGGAAAATATAGTGATTCTGCAAAATGAATATATATATGGCAAATGCCCATATCCTACCCGAATACATTGATAAATGTAAGTCGATTAAGCAAATGAAAAGTCATTGCTTGTTTCAATAAATGAAATAGATTGTATCAACAATTTAACACCTGGTTCCTAGTTTTGCAATTTCAGACGTTGACCCTGATGTGCATAATGGTGTGTGTGTGGGTGGGTACAACGTCTTGCTGCTTGAGCTTGTTGTGCTGTTTAGTGTGACCCAGGGTCAGGCAACCCTTGTAGTCGAGGCCAAATGTCAAAAATACCTCACACTGTTGGCAGCTTATATCGAGACCATTGCTCAAAGTAAAGTCTAATCGCCTACGTCATATAATACTGATGGTAATGCCCTTTTACTGATTCAAGTACATCCAAGAACAAGTTGTTGAAAAGCACTGCTAGCTAATGAATGCTTAAGTAGGGTAACTTACAAGTTCATTTTCTCTAATGAAATGAATATGGCTAATTAGGTAAGTGCCTGGAAATACTTGACAAGAGCCTGGAAATACTTGACAAGTGCCTGGATATACTTTACAAGTGCCTAGAAATACTTCATAAGTGTCTGGAAATACTTGATAGGTGCCCAGATATACTTGACAAGTGCCTGGATATACTTGACATGTTCCTGGAAATACTTGACAAGTGCCTGTATATACTTGATAAGTGTATTTTGATATAGTCATAAAGGTGAAATTAACATGGCTAATCAGGTAAGTGCTTGGATATATTTGATAAGTGCCTGGAAAGACCTGAAGATAAGTGCCTGGAAATACTTGATAGGTGCCCAGATATACTTGAAAAGTGCCTGGAAATACTTGACAAGTGCCTGGATATACTTGACAAGTGTATTTCAGTACAGTCATATAGGTGCATTTACTCAAATTAAATTAAAATATTAATTGTTCTTCCAAAATGTAATACTAACATTGGTTAACCAAGGTCATTTCAGTTCTGAATGGTCTGTGCCTTAAATGTCAGCCAACAATTTCCAGCAAGAAAACTGTTGATTGCTTATGGACTTTTCCAGTGGTGGCCTGGTACTAAACATGGTGAAGAAATACAAATAACAGGAGTGTATGAATTTTTGTAACAGACACATGTATCATTATGACACCACAGCACGTCATTCAATTTGGTTTGTCCACAAATGTCCATACACTTTAACACTGATGCTACTATACTCTATGGGCATATAAATAATAACCTTCCAAAGAATATGGATGTATGAAGATCAAAATAAATTCTTTAAAAAATAATAATACCCTTTACTGAAATTGTTGATGCTAACTGCCTATATGACCTTATACTTGTACAAAAAGTTCTGCATGATCAGTATTTGTTCACATATGAATTTGTTTGAGTTTATTCTGACCTTTACCACCCCATATGTTATATTATGACACTTGATAAATGTCAAAATACCTAAAATGCGGGGGGGCGAGGGGCATAGGAAACTCAGACCGAAATAATGAATGGTCCCTTAATTAGGCAATATTACATAAACATTAACTATGAATTGTAAACAATGATGGATCTCTCGACAATACCCGCGTTTGTTTTCATATCTTACTGGGAGTTTGCAGAGAACCAATTTACATTACAATCTGACTTTTACTTAAGTTATTACAGTACTTAAACTAAACAGAGAATCGTTACTGCTCAGCACAATTTTACTACCATCCGGAGTTCACGGCAGTCTACCAACAATGTCCTTTCGTCCTCGGACACGTTCAGTCATTTCAAGGTCAGAGCAAAAAGCGTGGTCAAAGAATGCTTTTATGTGTCTAGTATTACTTACATTCTTAACACCTTTGGTGAAGACGTACATTTTCCTCCAAATGGATAGAATCCGTGCATTTTCCACTATAGGAGACACGTGTGTAGATGTAAAGTGAGTGATTCTCGGTTTGTAAACTTGTAACATGATATGATAAGCCAATTATTCGTCACCAGTCTACAGTTACACCTGTAAACAATCAAGCATGGTCTGTTCTCGTGCTGCTACAGCCGGCGATTCTTTAGATAACACTAACAACAACATGGAGACTCAAGAAACAATGCAGAACGGACGAGCACCTCTCCTTGGCACAGATTCTGAAGAAATACACCTGGACGATGTTCTTGCTCAACTTAAAGTCGGCCCTTTTCAATGGAAAATGTTGCTGCTTGCTGGCGGGGGCTATCTCGCCGTCTGTTCTGAGATAATGGTGTTCGTTTTTCTTAGCGAACCAGTTACCAAGGAATGGAGTTTGATGCGCATGACATTTGCTATGCTTCCCTTTGTCAGTGGAATTACTGGTATAATTGGTAGCTTTACTTTTGGGATAATAAGTGACCGATTTGGGCGACAGAAACCCTTCATTATTGCCACAGCCATTGTAGCAGTGTTTGGGCTTATTTCGGCATTCTCACCAACGTTTTGGTTCCTTGTCCTAATACGGTCACTGGTGTCGCTTGGAAATGGTGGACTAGAAGCTGTCGACTTTGTATTGCTTTTAGGTTTGTACCCTGACATATTTATCTAAATTGATCATAAATAGTGACATCAACATACTGAACACAAATCAACATCCTTCTCATTGTCATTTGAAGTAACCGGTTCAAAAATTAAAAGTACAAGACTTTGTCAGCGCAACATTATAAAAAAAAAAAATATCAGTGTTATTAAATTTGATGGCTCAGCTGGGCAAATAGGCTTTAACATAACCGGAGTCCGCATAATAGATGGCAGAAGCACACACAAACATTAGTAATTATATGAACAAACTCTCCGTTCACCCTTGCCAAACGAAAAAGGCAGTCCATTATTTTGGAAGGGTTCTTCCTAACGTTTTGTATCATTAATAGATGTATTTACTATTCTCTAACTTTATATTTGTTTGGCATCATTATAGTCACAATTATAATGTGGTGTCTGATGATGCTACTGTGTGGGTATATGCATATACACACACATAATATGAATGTGTGTAAAGATTGATTCATGACAATCCTCCAAGTAGTTTAGAAGTTGCAGAAACAAATGTGCTAACAGACAAATGGATGATGGACAACAGACAGTCCCATGAGTTCTGGTTGAGTTGTGATAAGATTTAAAGATGGCCATCTTAAAAATCTTTACCTGAACATATAGTAAATTTACGTACTGGTGATGATTTTTGTGCATCAAATCTGAAAAGTCTGTATTTGATGCATGACACATGTGTAGCTAAAACGCTGCATAAGACTTAAGTAACTATACCAAAACAATGTACATATGTAACTATACCAAAACAATGTACATATGTAACTATACCAAAACAATGTACATATGTAACTATACCAAAACAATGTACATATGTAACTATATCAAAACAATGTACATAAGTCTTGACATGTCCTGATTTTGAGGTCATATGCACTACTTATTCAGCTACACTAGGAAATGAACAAGATAAGGAATGCTAAAGTTGTTCCCCCCTTGATGTACTCTTATTAATGACCACATGTACATTTCTGGGTCTTTCTGCCTCTCACTCAGCCATTGGTTGAAGCTGGACTGGCAAGCCATTGATTATTCCACACAAGTTGACAGAGGTTTCAGAAACTCTTAATTACACCTATTTGGATGCAAATTTTGGATCTGGGACACTAAAAATCACTCATGCAGGAGTCCTCCATACCCATGCAAATAGCTGGGCAGCAAATTCAAAGACCTGCCAGTTCTACTTCATCCTTTTACTGAGTGGGAGGACATATTGATTAATTGATCTTTTCAGCCATCCTATGCTGATATTTACAATGATATAATTCAGTGGTTAAAAGACCCCCAGACGTGCCTGCTGTGTTTATGAGAGTTCATCAAATGAACACAGTGCAGTTGCTGGGTGGCAAGTTCAAAAACTTTGACTAGCAGCTTGGGTTGAAAAATGTGGAAGAATGCCAAGCAGGATACATGCATAAAGACAATCTGTGGATATACACTAGCCTAAAGCAGACACACTGATGGTCATAATAACCCAAAATGTGTCCACCACTACAGTGGTAAATTCCTATTGCACTGTCAGAGTCAGTACATTTATTATCTTTGTTGATTTAGGTACATTTCCAGGCATTATGGGAGGGCATCCTTGTTCATTGAACATATTCTTGATGGGATGATACTGCAGCTATAGTACATTGAAGTTTGTAAGAAGACCTAAAACTTAATTGGGGTCAATAATGAAATAATATGAAGTCTCACTCATAAATATAATTCAAAACAGAGCAAAACTACAGTAATTAAAATGGCTGTTGTTTAGTACTTGCAGTCTGTGCTAAATGTTTAAAGCCATTAACTTTTCTGTTCATTCCTTTTTTGTAGAATGCCTACCTCGAAGGAACCGTGGGAGCTTTATGGTTGTTATAACATTCTGTGGTGCTCTTGGTGCTGTATTGGCTGGCGGTTTAGCATGGTGGCTTCTGCCCACTTATGGATGGCGGACCTTTGTTGGGGCATGCTCAATCCCATCTTTTCTTGTATTCATCTGCAGATTCTTTATCAGTTACGAGTCTCCTCGATATCTTTTTGTCAGCGGAAGGAAGAAGGAGGCATTACATGTACTGGCAACTATTGCTCAGCAAAATAAAACAAGCATGCCCAGAGGTAATATGTTTACATTCATTTGATATTTTTATGTCAGTACCAGAACATTTTAGACTTGAACCCTTGGATTGTTTAAAATGTTAACATGTTAATTCTTTAGGTCAAAATAATTGTACACCTCTCCCTCAATAACTCACGCACAATGGAGTCCACAAATATAGACTGCACTATAAGCAAGGGCGCAAGTTATCGATAAACCTCCACAAATTTAAGGGAAAAAATCCACTTATACATCGAGACAACCATGGGGTAGGGAACTGGGTTGTTTAATGACTAAATCCTTCTTTTACAATCACATTGATAATTGTTAATAACACACTTTTTTAATGAAGTTGTTTGGTCTGTATAAATAACATTTATTTTCAAAATTTCCAACATGAAAGATCATTCCATCTGGTTTGAACAATCATCACGTGCACACAAAAACATGTATTACATCACTGCTTTTTGTTTTGTTGATTAGTCTGGTTCCGGATTGGAATTAATTAGTATAATGGCAAGTCGGAGGTCAATCTAGCCTGAAACTAGACCATCTGTTGATATACCACCAGACAAGATTCCTTTTTTTTTTTAAAACTAGCAACATTTGTTTCATGAGAAAATTGCCTACGTCAAAACTCAATTTTGTATTGTTCAATTAGTACAATATTGATGTCTTGATTTCACTGAAAGTAAGAGTGAAATTTCTTATCATCCTTGAGGATATCTCTAAGTGCCAGTTCAGAAATTCTCTGAAAATCGCTTGCCTATAATGATCCGTATCTGAAACCTAGCTCTTTATTTTACGAAGTACCAGTTTCGCTTGGTTGCCTTGCTATCTTTGATCACATTTATGATCACAGTTTTGAAAGAGTTTGTTAATTTAAGGTAGTTTATGTTATATACACAATAAATTTATAACACTGTTTGATTGATCAACTGAAATGAGTTAACCTGACATATGACCAGGGTCGCTAAATTTTAAATATGTAGGATTTGCGTGCCTTTTAACTTTTTTTTAATTATTCCACCTACTTTATTTGATTCAAAAGACACAAATAACATGATAATACATTGCAACAAAACAACAAATACTTCCGCAAGTCAGTTATCAAAACGCGGTCAGCAATTAATTAGGTTTTCAGAGAAACGCTTGCGGACATAGCTGTCACGGTAGATTGACACATTTTACGTTTAAATACACATTGCATTTATGATGATGACGCTTAAGTGGAACTAAGAGACCTTATCAAAACACAAATTTCACTTAATAAAAATTATTTAATTTGAATTTAAATATTAATGTACTGCCTATACTAGGTGTAAGTGACATTTTCTTTAATCACAATTTCCTTAAATATCTTTAATTATATTGTATTAAAAATGTCGTCTTGGGAGAGAAAATGTAACCAAATATATGACTTCTTATTAAAAGTTGATAATTTCAAAATGTTAATTAAAGTTTCTAGGTCATAGCTTCTGTTTCGGACCATAAAACTAGTGATATATCAATGTTTCAGTTACCAATTTTGATCACAATTTTTTTTCAAGTTCAAGAAGTAGGAATCACTGATCAATTTTTGTTGGTGGTATTTTCTGGCTTTAAAAAAATGGGATCCATGCCTGACCCAGCGTTGTAAGCGGGTTCACGAGTGTTCAGGGTGTGAATTATCGATAGCAACCTATCCATTATCAATTGACTGAATGCCAAATTACTGCCAAATTTATATGATATATCAGCCTACTTCTATTAACAATTCACTGACTGATAAATTGCCACCAAATTTATATGGTATAGCAGCCTTCTGACAGTAACAATTCACTGACTGATAAATTACCACCAAATTTATATAGTATAACAGCCTTCTGACAGAAACAATTCACTCACTCATATAGCAGCCTATTCATTTTCAAATGGCTAACAGGTAAGTTACGATCAGATTTATATGGCATAGCAGCTTACTCATTTTCAGTTTGATGTCAGCTAAAGTGCAATAAAATTGGCATGGTATATCAGCTTTCTCTTCAACTGGATGACTGCTAAATTACCATAAAAATGTTATGTTATAGCAGCCTACATATTATCAACTGGCTGACAGCTAAATTGCCATAAAATTTTATGTTATAGCAGCCTACACATTATCAACTGGCTGAAAGCTAAATTACCATCTGCTTTTGCAGCTGAGCCATCAGTTTTTACAATACTGTACTTAAAAAGGTTATATTGCTGCATTTGTTATATATATATATATATATATATATATATATATATATATATATATATATATATATATATATATATATATATATAGTTTGCTTTGTTTATTATATTTTTAATTAATTGTCTGCTATGGATAAAATGTTGACTTGACCTTGTCCAAAATCAAGCTCATGTTGTTCCTGACTAGATGATGTTTTTATTTTGGTAAACAAATAACACATAGGTAATATTTTTATAAGAGTGTGGGTTTTAATATTAGGATCCTTATCTTAGTCTGAGTCAAGAACATTATGTTTACCATGTTTTTATTATAATTTAGTAATAGACCTAATGTCTGATAATAACTTAGATTGTTCTAAACATGAACTTTTGTCCTACATCCTGGCTCTTCTTTGGTCTCTTAGTTTTTTTTATATAATCTTGTTTACTCAAAAATTATTAATTCCTGCGATAACATCTAAAGCAGAAATCAGTCTTGTTGTTGTATTTATTATTTCATTTGGTAGCAATTTATTCTCAGGAAATACAAAGTGCTCTTAAATAATGTTCTTGGATAGAAGCATTAAGAATTATTGTGAATTCAGAAAGATCATTTTCAATTATATTATTGCGATTAATTGGGAGACTGTTAGCACATCACCACACTTCAGGGCACCTGTAAATTAATACATTCAAGACTACAGACATGTTTGATGCCTTCAGCCCTGGATCTTAAATCAAACACCACTGGAATTAAATTGAACTTTATTCATTAGGACTTGTGATGCAACATTTTGGTCTATTTGGGATTTTTTTGCGTATTACTGTAAAATTCTTTTAAAATTTTAAATCTGTATTCTAGGGAAGTAAACTATTTGATGAATTTGAAAAAATCTGTTGGTTTTTTTTCCTCTTTTGTATTTAAGACCATAGAGTCATAAATATATTAACTTAGTCATGTAATTTTTTAGACTGCTTTAATGGGTGATGAGAGGCCTGGTAAATTGGTCTTCCTCTTTTATGGCCATGCCTTCTACCATAGAAAGGTGGCAATACCAGAGGGATAGCCATTTTTTGCTGGGAGGAAATAGTACACATTGCTAAAACGTTCCAGTCAGCCACAAGTGGTTATCGAAGAAGGGCAAGTCACTTTTTAAGATGCTCATTCTCATGGACAAGTGGCATCTTAAGCAGATTCTTTCAGTATTCTGTATAGTGTGGGATGAGTAAAACTGACCTCTTATCAAATTGATGTCTGCTCAAGAGTTGGGCCAGCCATTATAAAAACGGAAACTAAAAATTGCAGCATAAATTAGCTCTGAAAACATTTAAATGTGATAATAAACTCTAGAGTATTTCTTTTTATTTACACTGGATTATATAAAGGAATAGTTATTGCTTTTTACCCCCTTGCCCATAAAGCTCTTGCCCAATCATTCATTTCTTTGTTGCCCTTAGAGTATTTTGTTGTCATCACAAGATCTTTGACCTTTTTTTCTTCTTCTATACTTATGAAAATTTGGTTGTGGATGGCCCATGGGAAAAGGAGCTCAGCTGTATAAAAACTAGAAAAATGTGACCTAATTTGCATGCTTGAATGACTTTTGTATATTTTGCTTCATATTCTTGACACCACTAATATTTTGGGCAATATTTCACCCCCACTTATGAAAATTGGTATATAGATACATCTAAATGAAAGTAACTCAACCATGCGCACATGTAGGTCATGGCAATCTGGGCCAGTGTGATCTTTTTTTTAATGCTTGGGCAACTTTTTTGCTTGCAGCCTTCAATATCATGAAACCATTTTTGTCTACACTCATGAAACTTGGCATGTGGAATCATCTTAAAGAAGGTAACTAAACCACACCAAAACTAGGTCAGCGTAACAATTTTCATACTTAAGTAATTCGTTCACTACCTCCTTACTATCTTGGACCTGGTATCCCCTGAACATTTACACTGGATGGATCTCTAGGAAATTATATCAGCCATAGCAAAATTAAGTCACTGCGATGTAATTTTCTTGCTTGAGTGATTTTGGTATTTTCCACTTAACTATCCTGTATATTGTCTGTACTCCAGATATGCTCCAGATGTTTAAGATTTTGCATATGGTAACAGTCTACATGTGTCATCGGGGCATAAGTTTGGAATCATTTATCCCTAGTTATTCCTTTGCCCACAAAGTTGGAAGGGGATGCAATACTTTGAACATTTCTTTGTTTATTGTTTTAATATGCCCTAAGTTTCTTGGATCCTTCTCCAAAAATCGATATGTGGATCAATCTAAAAAGAGTAACTTGACCATATCTGAATTTGGTCACTGACTTCATGCTCAAATTGCTTTTATAATTGCAGCAGTTTGTTATAGATTCTTACACTTAAAAACTAAATATTGGTAATGCAGATACATCTCAGCAAAAGTTACTCAAGCAAAACAAAACTTGGTCAGTGTGACCCATTTTTACATGTTAGCTTTTTTATTTGCAGCTCGATGATTGTTACACCCATAATATCTTAAACACATTGACCATTGGATGCGTCTCGTTAGGAGCAACTTATTTCCAAACCTGGATCAGTATGACCCACTTTTTATGACAGTCACTTTGTATTTAATATCTTGGACTCTAATTCACCTAAACTCATGGAAACTGGTATGTGAGTGCATCTCATGAAATGTAACACAACAATACCAAAATTAGGTCAGTTTAACCCATTCTTTGAGCATGAGTGACTTTGATATTTTCACCTATTCATTCATTACATCCTAGACCCTTTTCTCTTAAAAGAATTAGTTGAGTGCATACAGATGTCCCCTTTATAAAGAGCTGTCCTGCAAAAGTGACTGTACCCAGCTGAAAATGCCCTGACAGGCTGCAAGCACCTTGCACTGACTAGTTTCTGGGAACAATACTGATTAGGAAAAACAAAAGTAGCCAAGTTTATCATTTTAATTTCTTATTCACATATTGGTCCATTCTTAAGTATTCCTTTTCAAGTATGAAAGATGATTTAAGGTGCTAATGAAAAATTATTTTTAAAATTTTCAGTTGCTAGACCAAGGTTGTAATAGAAAGTCAACTCAAGTCAATATTATATTACATACACTAAAATGCAAACATAGTCCATATTATACACTGTAAAACATCAAGATTTATTATTACATTGATACAGCTCAAATGGTCTTAAACTAAGTAACAGAAAGAAGCAAAACCATCAAGTTTAGTAAAATTCTACAAAAATTTATTTCCCTGGAATACAAAGTGAAAATTCTAAAGACACTTACAGTTTTGTGAATTTTAAATCCCAAATAATCATAATGTCCTATCACAAGTCCCACAAGTCAAAAAGTATAGAATGTTCCAAATGAATTCCAGTAGTCTCAAACTTCTTAATGATATCTCAAGTATATAGTTCAAAATGTCTTTAAATGAGTTCACAACAACCCAAAAGTAGTGTTTTAGTCCAAAATGTCAATGAGCATTTTATGATTCCTCTCAAATTATATCTGAAACAACTATAAGTGATTCCACAAACTGATCATTAAACAGGAATGAATTATTGTTTACCTCATCCAATATATACTAATTTCACTAGATCTAAGACATAATAGAATGTCCAGGATGTGAGTCATTTTAAATGGAAAATTCCATCGAATTGCAAACAAGTTCACTTCCACAACATTCTAAGTTTGTCAATAGGTTAGACTTTGAACTCCAATTGAAGTAAATATCTTTTTTTTAAAATGACAAAAGTCGGGTAGGCCAAAATAATACCTTCATTCAAGGAACAAAGGTGAAGCACACAATATAAATTAAATATACATAACAAAATGTAGTAAAATGGGAAGAGGAATCATTATTACAAATAAATGTGAAAATGAATTAGTATTACAGACAGTAAAATGCAAAGACAAGTCAGTATTACTTTAATAAAATGTGAGTAGGAGTCAATGTTGCAAAAAGTAAACTGAATTCAAATCCGTATTACATGTAAAATGTGAAGATGAATCAGTATTATAGTATTATATATAATAAAATGTGAAGATGAGTCAGTATTATAGTATTACATTAATAAAATGTGAAGATGAGTCAGTATTATATATAATGTGAAGATGAGTCATTATAATAGTAAATGTAAAGATGACTTAGTATTACATATTGTAAAATGGAGCATGAGGCAGTATTATTTATAATAAACTGAAGTCAAGTCAATATTACAGATAATAAACTGAAGATGAGTCATTATTACATACAGTAAACTGAAGTCAAGTCAGTATTACATATAATAAACTGAAGACAAGTCAGTATTACATAAACTGAAGTCAAGTTAGTATTACATATAATAAACTGTGAAGACAAGTCAGTATTACATACAGTAAACTGAAGTCAATTCAGTATTACATATAATAAACTGTGAAGACGAGTCAGTATTACATACAGTAAACTTAAGTCAATTCAGTATTACATATATTAAAATGTGAAAGCAGGTCACTATTACATATAGTAAAATATGCTTGGCTGTATAAAGTTATATTTGTCTGCAGAAAAATCAGTTTATTTGTGTGTCTTTGTCAGTAGTCATATACAATATTTATGCTATTTGCTTCTAATCATTTTTGTTCCATTATTCAGGGGAGATAATTTGCCCACCAAGCCAGGAGAGAGGAAAATTACAGGAATTATTCAAGGCGCCTGTGCTGAAGAGGACTATATTTTCCTCCCTAGTGTGGTTTTTCCAGTCAGCAGGGTATTGGGGTGTTACAATATATTTGCCAGAGTATATGGGTTCTCTTGGCATCAGTCCATATTTCAATATGTTTACAGTGTTTATTGGAGAACTCCCAGGTCTATGCCTTGCGATGATTCTTATAGAACCCCACATGCTAGGCAGAATTAAATGTTTACGCTTTTTCTCCATTGGAACCATAATCACACTTGTTCTTTTTGCATTTATAAACCTGGACTTTTTGAAAGCTGTTTGTGTTATAGTAGTATACTTTTTCATGGTGCCAATTTACTCAATACTAAATACATATACTTCAGAGGTATATCCAACTGATATTCGTAGCATTGCTATGGCTTGGGTCAAAAGTGTAATTTCTGTACCAGGACTTATAACTCCTTTTGTTGGTGCATCAATTCTCTCATCCAACATTTCATGGTTGTACCCGATCGTCTGGGCTTGTTGCTTTGTGCTCCAGTTTCTCTGTACTTTTGGATTTTCTACAGAGACAGCTGGGAAGGATCTCCGGGATAGCAAAAATGTGGCTCAGAACCCTTCGAGGTTACCTACTACTCGGTTTTAAGTAGAAAATTAGATAATATATATTGTGTGCGGAGTAACAGTACTTTTGCTGTTACACTAATAATTATATCATAGGAATTGTGTACTGTGATGAATGAATTCAACATCAAATTTATTACTGTGCTTCAGATATCTAAAGGGAATGAAATTTACAAATACTTATTTCTTGTGTATAGTGCAGTGATGGATGGATCAAGAGCTGCCTTCATTTGGAAATCCTCACATCTCTTCCTGATGCGATTCAAATAACTTTAAGTCTCTGAAAGAAAATCAGAGGTACCATATATACTCATTTCTAAGTGAAGTCCAACTTCAAACTACACAGACTCAGATCTACCAGCACATAATGCACCGGAATATCTGGGTCTGTGCACTTTCTTAGGAGTAATCAGTAGAACAAACAACATAGACCCTGATCTGCAGACACATTATGGTATGGAAAATCAGGATCTTTGCTTTTTGCAGTTTAACTCGACTTATGAGTGAGATTATATGGTAATCTTTGTGATACTTCCCATACTGGAATGCTTTTATCAGCCAGATACTTTGCTTTGATCCTCATAAAATGACAGACTTTGGAAGCAGAATTTTACGACATTTCAACCATCACTGAAATGCATGTGATTCTATGATCTGTAGGACAAGAATGCTGTTTAAAGGTGATCAGCTGCACATAACATTTGAAATCTACTGCTTTTGAAAGTTAGAAGATAGTTAAAATTTAGAACAAAAAAATGATATTTTATCTAAAGAAACCAATCATTACCAGTCCAATGGGGATCAGATGTGCTCCTCCTGTACAACAACCGGTGAAGAGATACATTCTGAGTGATTACTAATTAAGAATTGTTACACAGTGACTGACATATATGTGCAGCAAGCTGTAAACAGATTGCTTTACTGTTGTAATTTGAAGAGTTTAAACCAAAGGCAGGATATTTATCAAGGTGTTTTAAGTGGTAAAGGGATCAAGGATGATCCATCATGGCATACAAGTCTTTGAATTTAAATTGCCCAGCCTTTTTTGGGCGGAGGTGAGATAATAAGGAGATCAGCTCAAAAATAATTTTGGCAGAAACATTGGTATAAGCATTTGGATCTTTTCATCTTTTGAAAATTGTGTTGTGTTGTTTTGAAGATGTTTTAAGAGGAATAATGAAAGGAAGCTCGATATCTTATTGTGATCAACTCGTGTAAAATGCAGAAAGATGTGCTTTCTCCCCATCTTATAAAAGAACTGGTAAAAAAATATTGCAAGTCCAACAATACTTAGAAAGCAGAGCTCAAGTCAGTGCAGGTGACTATCAATGACCCGGAGTTTGTATTGTGTGTTTCGTGCAAAGTGGATTTTAAGATAGTATATGGGGGAAGAAAAGATATCACCAGACATATGCAGACAACATCACATAGGGTAAGTCTGGACCAGAAAACTAGTGAGAACCTGTTATGTGTGAAACTTAATACTCACAGTGAATTTCATCAGTGGGCACCAGGCAGTAAACTTGTGAAGGAAACATAAATGCTTATGGAGCTTATAAAAAGTCTTTACAGTAAACTCTGTCAGTGCATTATGCTTGTTATTTCATGTCAACAAGGAAAGCTCTGTCAGTGCATTGTGCTTGTTATTTCATGTCAACAAGGAAAGCTCTGTCAGTGCATTATGCTTGTCATTTCATGTCAACAAGGAAAGCTCTGTCAGTGCATTATGCTTGTTATTTCATGTCAGCAAGGAAAGCTCTAATCTGTCAGTACATTACGTGACAGCATTTCTCGTCAACACTGTTGGTAGCCAAGTGAGCATGTCTGAATAAAGAACAGGAAAATCTTTATTTTTCTATTCCTTAGTTTTCCACAAGTTGTCATGCTGTGCAATCGTTGATTTAAACAAATTTATATTGCTGCACCATTGAAAAATTGCATTAGCATGGCAGGTTCTTAAGAAATGATTGTGGGCAATTTTCAGAATATGGCATAAAATTATTAAGACATATAATGAAACAATGATCGATTCAGAAAAGTTTTACAACAAAAGACAGAGAATACACTTGAAAATTTACAAGTTGCTTTAAGTTTATTCGTCGTAATGCTAAATCTTGTGATTTGCAGTGCTATATGCTTTTACTGTAGATTTTCGGGTCAGGCTATATTTCTTTCTTTTTTTTGTATACTTGTACAAACTCATTTGCTGCAAGGCCCTTCATTACAACACATTGTTTTTAATAGGCCCATCATTACAACACTTGCTATAAGGTCCTTTATTACAATTTTTGCAATAAGGTCCTTCATTACAACACTTGCTTCAAGATCCTTCATTACAACACTTGCTATAAGGTGCTTCATTACAACACTTGCTATAAGGTGCTTCATTACAATCCTTGCTATAAGGTCCTTCATTACAATCCTTGCTATAAGGTCCTTTATTACAACGCTTGCTATAAGGTCATTTATTACAACACTTGCTATATGGTCCTTTATTACAATCCTTGTTATAAGGTCCTTCATTACAACACTTGCTATAAGGTCCTTCATTACAACACTTGCTATAAGGTCCTTCATTACAATCCTTGCTATAACATCCTTTATTACAATTTTTCCTATAAGGTCCTTCATTACAACACTTGCTTCAAGGTCCTTCATTACAACACTTGCTATAAGGTCCATCATTACAATCCTTGCTATAAGGTCCTTTATTACAATTTTTGCTATAAGGTCCTTTATTACAACACTTGCTATAAGGTCCTTCATTACAATCCTTGCTATAAGGTCCTTCATTACAACACTTGCTATAAGGTGATTCATTACAACACTTGCCAAAAGGTCCTTCATTACAACACTTGCTATAAGGTGATTCATTACAACACTTGCCAAAAGGTGCTTCATTACAATCCTTGCTATAAGGTCCTTCATTACAACACTTGCTGTAAGGGCCTTCATTACAATCCTTGCTATAAGGTCCTTCATTACAACACTTGCTATAAGGTCCTTCATTACAACACTTGCTATAAGGTCCTTCATTGCAATCCTTGCTATAAGGTCCTTTATTACAATCCTTGTTAATAGGTCCTTCATTACAACACTTGCTATAAGGTCCTTTATTACAATCCTTGCTATAAGGCCTTTCATTACAACACTTGCTATAAGGTCCTTCATTACAACACTTGCTTCAAGGTCCTTCATTACAATCCTTGCTATAAGGTCCTTCATTACAATCCTTGCTATAAGGTCATTCATTACAACACTTGCTATAAGGTCCTTCATTACAATCCTTGCTATAACGTCCTTTATTAAAATTTTTCCTATAAGGTCCTTCATTACAACACTTGCTTCAAGGTCCTTCATTACAACACTTGCTATAAGGTCCATCATTACAATCCTTGCTATAAAGTCCTTTATTACAATTTTTGCTATAAGGTCCTTTATTACAACACTTGCTATAAGGTCCTTTATTACAACACTTACTATAAGGTCCTTCATTACAATCCTTTTGCTATAAAGTCCTTCATTACAATCTTTGCTCTAAGGTCCTTCATTACAATCCTTGCTCTAAGGTCCTTCATTACAATCCTTGCTATAAGGTCCTTCATTACAATCCTTGCTATAAGGTCCTTCATTGCAACACTTGCTATAAGGTCCTTCATTACAATCCTTGCTATAAGGTCCTTCACTACAACACTTGCAATAAGGTCCTTCATTACAATCCTTGCTATAAGGTCCTTCAGTACAATCCTTGCTATAAGGTCCTTCATTACAACACTTGCTATAAGGTCCTTTATTACAATCCTTGTTATAAGTTCCTTCATTACAACACTTGTTATAAGTTCCTTCATTACAATCTTTGCTATAAGGTCCTCATTACAGTTATTGCAATAATGTCTTTTATTACAATCCTTGCTATAAGGTCCTTCATTACAACACTTGCTATAAGGTCCTTCATTACAACACTTGCTATAAGGTCCTTCATTACAACACTTGCTATAAGGTCCTTCATTACAATCCTTGCTATAAGGTCCTTCACTACAACACTTGCAATAAGGTCCTTCATTACAATCCTTGCTATAAGGTCCTTCAGTACAATCCTTGCTATAAGGTCCTTCATTACAACACTTGCTATAAGGTCCTTTATTACAATCCTTGTTATAAGTTCCTTCATTACAACACTTGTTATAAGTTCCTTCATTACAATCTTTGCTATAAGGTCCTCATTACAGTTATTGCAATAATGTCTTTTATTACAATCCTTGCTATAAGGTCCTTCATTATAACACTTGCTATAAGGTCCTTCACTACAATACTTGCAATAAGGTCCTTCACTACAATACTTGCAGTAAGGTCCTTCATTACAATCCTTGCAGTAAGGTCCTTCATTACAATCCTTGCTATAAGGTCCTTCACTACAACACTTGCAATAAGGTCCTTCATTACAATCCTTGCTATAAGGTCCTTCATTACAATCCTTGCTATAAGGTCCTTCATTACAATCCTTGCTATAAGGTCCTTCATTACAATCCTTGCTATAAGGTCCTTCATTACAATCCTTGCTATAAGGTCCTTCATTACAACAGTTGCTATAAGGTCCTTTATTACAATCCTTGCTATAAGGTCCTTCATTACAATTCTAAGGCTATAAGGTCCTTCATTACAACACTTGCTATAAGGTCCTTCATTACAATTCTAAGGCTATAAGGTCCTTCATTACAACACTTGTTATAAGTTCCTTCATTACAATCCTTGCTATAAGGTCCTTCATTACAACACTTGCTATAAGGTCCTTCATTACAACACTTGCTATAAGGTCCTTCATTACAATCCTTGCTATAAGGTCCTTCATTACAATCCTTGCTATAAGGTCCTTCATTACAACACTTGCTATAAGGTCCTTCGTTACAACACTTACTATAGGGTCCTTCATTACAATCATTGCTATAAGGTCCTTCATTACAAGACTTGCTATAAGGTCCTTCATTACAATCTTTGCTATAAGGTCTTTCATTACAATCCTTGCTATAAAGTCCTTCATTACAATATTGTTATTATAAGGCCCTTGATTACAGTGTGATTTACCTTGACCATTTTTTTGCCTTTGTTTTGTTTTTCTATTTGCTTTTTTTGTGGGTGGTGGAAGTTTTAGGCTATCAAAATCTTAACATTTCTTTCTCCACACAGTATTGCATAGTTTTTTTTACCCACGTT
The DNA here is from genome assembly GCA_028554795.2 of Sinohyriopsis cumingii. Lineage (NCBI taxonomy): Eukaryota > Metazoa > Mollusca > Bivalvia > Unionida > Unionidae > Sinohyriopsis > Sinohyriopsis cumingii. The sequence continues at coordinate 55,450,992 of CM068836.1, forward strand.
TACTCATACTATACAAGTCAAAGTCAGTCATGAATGAAATACATGACTTTGATTTTCCATCAGGTCAGAATCCTATTTTCAGTTGTTTGAAATATTTTTAACCATATTTTGTATGCCAATAATTTCAACTAGAGTTCCTTCCATTTCTTATTTTCACACATTCTGAAACTCATGAATAAATGTTGAAGTGATTTTTTATTTTTAAAGGGTAGTTTTTGTCAGTAGTGTTATGTTGAAACCTCCTGTTTGTTGTCAATGCTGGTATATTTGAACTTCCAGGTACTGTTTGTTGTCAGTGCTGGTATATTTGAACCTTCAGGTACTGTTTGTTGTCAATGCTGGTATATTTGAACCTCCAGGTACTGTTCTATCTTTATTTGCTCTATCTTCATGTTTTTTCACTTCAAAGTCAATTGGGTATTCTTTTTTTTTCAACAACCCCAATTCCTCATATACTTACATGGTCTAAGCAACCCTTCTCATGGCCAAAAGAAGGACCTATTCCACATTATTAAACTATATGTAGCCTTTATTTTTCCAATTTATAATGCATATTTTTCAATCGGATAAGCAAGAGAGTAGCTAAAGTGTAGACAGGTTCAGCCAATCAGATGTAAGATCAAATTATTACTGCGTATGGATCTCAAAACTGCCTATTTCAAGTATTTGCTATGTTTTCTTCATACCAGATTCATTAGTGCCAAAGAACTGAAACAACAGGACCCAAGATTGACTCGATTATGTGTGATCTTGTTCATTGCCCATCTTGTGCAAGATCTTCGTGGTTTAAACCTATAGTCGCAAATTATCAAAATCTTAACATACTCCAGATTGGTAACAAGCTTAGCCAATCAGATACAAGATTACTTCATTATTATTGACAAATCTCTACAAGCACTTGATATAAACACACATTTTATGTTTATTCATACTGCACAAGTTGGTTTCTTGCCTTTTGTGGCACTAAATTCAGTATTTTATATTATTCAGATGTATTCCAAGGAAATGGCAGCTAAGTGCCATTCTGAAGTATACACTAAGGTCCTGCAGTTTCTGCATATATTCAGTTAAATATATAGCTCACATTTTTGGAGAGCTGTGTACACAGATTTATCAGTTAGACAGTTCTATAAATAAATCAATTCGAGACTCTCCAACTAGATGATTACCCTCAATAGTTGTTCACTTCTATAATTGTAGATCTCTCAGATTCAATTGGAGACCTCAATAAATGAATAAGAATGGGCATTCATTCAGTTATAGAGCTAAGAGAATTAGAAACCTCACTAATTCAGCGATGTTTCAACAAATAGGTGGATTTTGAGTTCTGGAAATGCAGTACATCTCATCCTAACTACATGTAGCATGTAAATGCGACCAAAATAGACCCTGATCCAATGGGAGTCCACAGGAAGTTTTTCCAGGACATGAGAGTGGTGGGTGTGCCTGCTCATGCCTGATCTGTGTATTTTTTATGCGTCAGCATATACGGGTCTTCTCTAGTAATTCAGCTACATCTGACTACACTGTTCTCAGTCATGAACAAAGTAATAAGTATACAGAACAGTAGTTTCCGTATGGTTTATTATGTTTAGTTTCCACATTAGAAAACCATTCAATACTTTGTTTTTACCAACACCATGGGGGTTGCACTGCTCAGCAGTGCTTGATGAACATATGTATCAGCTCGAAAAACATGCATTTGTAGCATTCGGGAGACTTTCCACTGATCTCTGATTCTTGTTAATCCCATTATCATTCTACAATCAAATATACATGTACATACCTGAAAAGATTAAATGTATACGTAAAAAAATTCACCCTGGAAATTTCATTTGCACTATCTTCATTTTTTTCTCACTCCAACATCAATTGGGTACTCTCCTTTTTTCAACAACCCCAATTCCCCATATACTTACAGGGTCTAAGCAACCCTTCTCATGGCCAAAAGAAGGACTTATTCCACATCGTTAAAACTACATGTAGCCTTTATTTTTCCAATTTCTGATGCATCTTTTTCAACCAGATTTATCATCTTTGAAATGAACAAACATTCATGGAAAAATTGTTAAATGTTAAAATTGGGGGTGGGAGGATGAGCGATAGAGAGGAAAGAAAAATGCTTTAGGGTATGACAAAAATCTGGGGATGGGGGGTGTTCGATTGAAGGATACTGGTTCAGGCAAGAGTGCAATATTTTGTGTGAGTTTGTAACACTGAATGAAAGGCCAGAGGAAAAATGGTATATTTACAAAATCTGGCCATTGCCTGAATCAGAACAAATAAAAATATATAATGTGCAAATGTGTCTGATCATTCTTGTCAGTAGCCTTACATAAGGTGGTAGAAAAACATCCAGGTGTCTGTATAATTGTATCTACCATGATAAATAATGCATCAGAGCGCCTGTCTTGAGAGGATTGCTGACCAAATTTATTATGCATATTTGGTGAGAGGAACATGTAGGTATGTAAGTCTCAGATACAATGTTACATTCAGTCAGGGATCTAAGGGAGTGGAATGGGGCTTGTCTTCAATTTCTTAGAAGCCAGTAAAGCATTAAAGCGTTTGTTAACTTTGTAATACTAATATGTACCTATTGAGATGACTTTGGAATGGTCATTTAAGCACTAGCAATCAAAATGTTTTTTTTGCAACAAAAGCTCGGAATTCCATTTATGCTGTACATTTAATTTATTTAGTACAGTGCTAGTTATCAGCATACATTATTGCATTGCTCATTTCAGACGTTCTTTCCAGTGACTTAACTGTTTGTTGGGGACCCTTTGTTACCTATCTTAGTGGTATGCTACTGGTGGTGTGGTATTATGATGTTGTACCTTCTTACAAGATGTCTGCTTTATTTAGCTATTGTTATCTTGATGGTGATAGCTCTCAGTATTGTTTTTGCCCGGATTGAATATATATTAAAATAAACTGTGAAATTATAGATGGAATAAATAGAGATCTGAGCAGATATACAGAACAGAATGACACGAGCCCCCATTCATGGAAAAACAAAAATTTAATAAATTACATAAACAACTGGGATAATACATTACATTAGAAAGATACATATCTTTTTAGAATAAATCTTTCACTGAATTTCAAACACAAATATATTTATATAAATAGTCTATCTATTTTAAATGATAGAATTAGTTCATCATATAATCGAGTGAACGATCAAAGTCTAAAGTAATGCATGAAATTCTGAGATTCCTATAACAATCAAGACGACAAATTCCAACAATTCGTCAAACTTATATAAAGAAAATCATTGTACAGATTCAGATAGATTAACTCAAACAGTAACACTCGTTTCAAGAGAAATGATCTACGGATTTAAACAACTAAATTCATGAAAATATAAACAATTCAAGCAAATCATAATATTGGTATCAATGATATTGATGCAAATACCATGTGCTTCAGGCTTTGTTCACTTCTACCGCCAGCATTGTGTCTGTTGACTTTTCAGACATCCGGTCCCTTTGACCAATATTTTATGAGAGAATTTCATCCAAATTCAGTTTCCAAGTCCCTTAAATTTTCAGTCTTGCAAGAAAATTGCAGACTGACTAGATTTCTTTCGATGAAGCTTTTATAAGCCCAAGGAATTTCATGTGGGAAACTCACCCCTTATTTAGAGTAACCAATCAGGGTTAAATATTTTTACCGCCTTTTATAACTAGGCGCCAAAATTGCGGTCAGCCCGACTTGTAGAATTCCAAACAACAGATCTGGAAAATTCAAATCTGACAGTTCTGATATAAAATCAAAGTTAAACGTCCCCTTTCTAGTCTTCTAACGGCTAAGTAACCGAAGGCTTAATTAAGAATCACTACTTCCTCTCACGACACAACCTGTCGCCATAAATCTAATTAATTTTCTCTGGCCCCAAGTTAATGCGTTCTTCATAGGTCGACAAAAAAATTGTATCCTTACACCTATGAAACTAAATGCTCAATTCTATTACTTTGGTGACTCAGGGGAACTAGTTCCCAGGTACATGTCATTATAATGTCTGCACAAGCAAAAAATATTCTCACATCTGTTGCAGTGCAGTTTTTACATACAAGATGAGGTCAGTACCTGTGTATGTGTTTCATTTAAAACTATTAATTGGTCGTTTTAGAAACCAACTGTTTATTTTTCTGTGTGTAGTGGGGTGCTTTGGAATATTTTGAAGATAAAAAATGTCCAGCCCTTAATGAGACTGAATACAGCTTTTTCTGATGAAAAGAAAGAAACAGACTAATATAATTATCCAATTTATTTTATTTGGAGAAAAAAATTATCTTGAGGTAAAAGGATTAAAATAATATACTGGTTCGACAATCCCAGGCCCTGATGAAATTAATATGGTCAATCCAGTAGAGTCAGAAAAAAGGTCAGTCACATTGGACATGTCAGATATATCCTAGTATGACAAATTCGCAAGGTCTATAATTAATGTATCAAAATTTAATTGCATTAAAATGGTAGCACATCTGTGATTCTGATGGTAAACATATCACCTCCCAAAGAAATTTTGACAGTCCTTACACTGAATGGACATTTTTTCCATCCATCTTCAGCACCTATTCAGCATGTAGGGCCCAACAATACAACATACTGCCATTTTGACAGAATTCCCTATCAAATGCAAAGCTGACAGATAATGGAGATTTTTGCATGCACAAATGAGTGTTCTCTTCCAAATCTGAAGAACACAACAGGTTTTAGAAGTGTTTAGAAACCAGAAGCACACACTGATGCCTGTCACAACGATGGCATTTGGCTTGAAAACAACAAAATATCTATACTGTTCAGGTTTCTTTGGCCCATAGAACGACTTTTAACCATTAGTAAAATCCTTCCACTAAGCAATACACTATTCTAAATTTATGGAATTGAAACTTGCAAATGTAAAATGCAAATTGTTTGGAAAAGTATTAGTCTTTTATACAAATGTATGCAAATAAATAAGAGCTTTTATGTGGTATGTCTCATTGCAGACAGTCCTTGTCGCAGAATTGCAAATGAGTGGGTATTTGGACTAAATGAACAAGACAAACACAAAGTGAGAAAGATGGAAATTTATGAATGAATTAATAATGATAAATATATGATAAAAAAATACAATGATTCTCTCACGCTCTCAACATACGATTTACTCAAATCACTCTACACAACATTCACACATTGAAAATAAACAAAACAAATATTAAATCAAAATGAAGTACAGATCCAAGAACCCTCATGAACTGCACATACACCTCAAACAGTATTTTTACACAATAAGAGATTCACATAATCTCGAACAAAAATTCTATTAAGATTCAAAATAATCTTTTCACAAGATTCAAAATAATCTTGACACAACTAAGATTCACAATAATCTTACCACAACTAAGATTCATGATAATCTTATCACAACTAAGATTCATGATAATCTTATGAATATAAACAACAACAACAAAATGCAATGGAACAACAATTGATCCAATCGTATGCTGCTAGACCTCTTGTACAGTCGCACAATTCCTTGGGTTGGTCCACACTCTTATCGACCGCTCGCACCCTTTATGAATCCACTACGAGTACAGTCATACATTGCACGTACACACAGCATACAGCACTTTCTCAATTTTGCTACGTCTACGTCCATGGCACAGACATACATACGTAACGACAGCATGTAGCATTAATTGTTCTTGAAACTCCAGATAGCTCCAAGCAACTTTAGACGGCTTTGGACAGCTTCAGACTGCTCTAGTCATATTCACAATCACATTTCATAGACAATCACAGCTACAAACACAGTCAGCTACCATAACAGTCAGCCACCATAACAGTCAGCTACAAACACAGTCAGCTACGAACACAAGTCAAAATCAGCTACAATAAAACCAAATTGGACATAATAGTTTCTGTATAATCTCTAGATATATGATAATACTTTAAATCTGCGTTGTAATAAGCACATTATTACGCGATAAGACATTACAAACCGAATAAGCTTCGCATATCAAATAAAAATGTAAATTTAACACTTACCCCTATGGCTGGAGAACAATGGAGAGTGTATACTCCTTGACGTGATCCAAAAACGACCAGTCTGGTTTTTAGAAATTGGTCTTACTTAAATCCATAGGAGAGTGAGTACAAGTCAGGGTAGAATACCCGTGCATATCATGTTAGTCATGATACCTGTCACAAGTAATCTGTGGCTAGGTACATGTAAATACAGTCGCTTACCTGGAAAAACACATTCACCCTAGATAACGTTGTACACATGTACAACGAGAAATAGTCGAATTGTTTTAAGACAAAACCAAGTTATTTCTTTGCCTAATTCTGTGACAGTCCTAATTGTTGACATTTGCTCAGCTAGGCCTAGAGTTGAGGAACTTTGTGGAAATAAAAGAGAAGTATCCAAGAATAATATGCCATAAATGAGTGTAAATGTGAGTATATAGCTGACCCTGATGAAGCTTGAATAGTCTCCAGTAGCCATTGTAAACAATTATCATGCAGTCAATAAAAGTGATCTTTACAACGAAATGCTGGCCCCATTTAGATTTTTTTTCTACACATTTTTATTTTCAATTGTTATATAATCTTATATTTTACCCCTTGCACTGTCTGGCGAACTCGTTTTCACATGGACAACTTCGGTGAAAATTTCCTGACATCCCCCACCCCCACCCCACCCCAGGAATGCTGGAGCAGCTGAAGGTTTGGGCACCATTCTGTCATCATTAGTTTCTCTCACTGGAGAGAATCCAGTTTTTCTTCTATGTCAAATCCTCACTGGGAATGACATTTTGAGGACAAGAACTAGGCATTCTGAAGGGGAAGAAAAATTCTCTTTTCTGGAATGAATGACCCCACATCCAAAAGTGATAGAAAAGGAACGTAGAAAAAATGAGGGATATAGATACAATCCCAATCAACAAGGTTTTCTTTTTCTTCTCTTGGTAGTAAGTTTGGATTGAACCCTATCCGGCACTGACTGCATCAGGCAGCTATCCTGGATCTATTTCATTCTTTTCTTTTCTACTAAAGAGAGTGAGAAATCCCATACCCTCCTGGGATCGAGGAATTGTAGCAGCCTGGAGGATTTGTTGATGACAAATTCTCGTGAGATGGAAGAATGAAGAAAAAGATCCCTTAGTCTCCTCAAATGGTCTTTTTCTGATTTCTGTAGGATCCGATACACTCCTGGTATGGATAAGAACTCTTCTCTACGAATGTGAAAGACCTTGTACCCTCCTGATATTAAGGAGTACATACTCTTCATTAAGGAAGAAAGATCCCATACCCTCCTGGGTCAAAGAGTCTTTTACCGAGTCTGAAACTTTTAAGAAACATTACATCTCTAGACTTGTGACAGATCCCAAATGCTCCTGGGATCTTAAGAAAACCTACCCTGATCAAGTTCTGTCACTCTTCAATGCGTTATATCCATCAACTTAACAATAGACAGATCCCATATACGCAGTGAGGGATGTTATGGTTGGGTGGGATGCTCCCAATATTTTATTTAAATTATTATAGAAGTCCCACCCAGGCTCGATTTTGGTTGGAATTTAAATTAGTGAAACATACATGTAAAGCTCCGAGTCCCCAGTCAGCAATGCCGACAGTTATATGGTTGAATATACAAAAAAGTGAAATTCAACAAATAACAATTTAATAACAATTCATTAGTCAAATGATTCAAATCTCCCAAGTACTCTCCTTCAGCTCAACCTTGTAATAGCCTATTGTATCACTTGATTAGTAGTGAGATAGATTTCCACCTGTCCTTATTTTCTAATCATCTGTGTATTCTTCTCTCCTATTCTTCCCAATTCCTTCTATTCCTCCTGACTTTCTCCAAATTCCTTCTCCTCCTAGACTTCTCTTATACTCGTTCTATACTCCTCCTTCACTTTCTCCTCCTTGACTCCTTTTCCTCCTCCTCCACTTTCTATACACCTTCTCTCCACCAACTAGACTTTGGTTGACTCCGACTGATCTGCTAATCTCACTTCTGTCTCCACCTCATGGAGACTCAGGATTCAACTGAACCGGAAGTTCTGTCCCTTAAAAAGCTTCCTGTGAAAACACAAGGACAGTACAATATTTTTCGTTAGCCCACTCTTCAAATACTACACCCAGCCTATCATTAGATAACAGCTATTAAATTTCTTTGGTCACGCATTCATTCACATTGAAATACTCATACATTCTTATATGGTAAAACAATGTCGTAATAAAAGTACGGTATTAATTATATCTCGTACATACATCAATAAATTGCATCACATCAGTACATATTCCTAATCCCGTTACACTAAACAATATCACAACAATCAGATGCATTTCTTTACCTTACAACTTGCGCAAAGTACTCAAGTATTCAAATATCCATGCTTCCAAATTCACAATTCAGGCCTGTGTAAATTCTAACATAACTCATTAATAAATGCCTTGGTTTATTATGAAGTAACCACTTAGTGAATTACAAAATTAATTCTGACCACAAGCTAACAATCTACATAATACCCAAGCCCATTTCTCAAAATATGCACATAAATGAAACGCTACAAAGGTAATTACACATACTAAATGATCTTAGTAATTAAGTATACATACTCCAAATATACAAATTACAATGCCATAATATCCTGCAAAAATCAAGAAAATAACTTACTGGCATTTTCGAAGCTTAGTCTTTCCTTAGAATCTAAGTTTTACTGCGAAATTACAAGTGGCTTCCTCAAAGTAACCCTATATTGCTCAGCAATCTTCCTAGGTGAGACTAAATTTTTCTCAGAGTTCTGAAAGTTGTATTTTTAATCTGTTATCACACCCTCTATCTCAATTCTAATTGGAAATCGTTGTGAACCGATCCAATTGAACTTAGAGGACAATGTCCCTCTCGCTGTCAACATGGGGACAGATGAGAACACACCTCATTCACCCCCCACCCCTTGCAGGCTTCCATCTGATCTTAGGACTAAACTTTAACACATAGGTGAGAAGTCGTGTGATCTAACACCTGTGCAGATTTAAGATTCAGGTCTTCTGGCTGGTCATGATAACCTTGCGTAAGAGATTAACTCTAGCCTGCGGCAATGTTTAAACATCAAACACATGGCCATGGCAATTATACATGTCTTAAAACCTGGGCTTAGCAAACGTGACATACACCCCGGATGAAGGAGTGAAAGATCCTCCTATACACTCCTTGAACCAATATTACTTAGAACATTCCTGCCACGAAATGCTCAGCACTTCCCTAATAGAAAAATATGTACTGCATTTACTCCCTGAAATGAAAATATTAAAATATTCTAATTAGAATATGTACTAACAGATGAAGAACAGACACAAATATTGTTATATCTCTTCTCAGCTAATGAAAAAATGAAATAAATATTCCAGATCTACAAATGGGGGCATTCATTACCTTATGCAACAATTATATATAATCCTAAAAGTACTTACACATATATTGTAATGTTATCTTTTTCTAACTGGATTAAAAAGGAATAAAATTATGCAACTTTAGACAATACATCCTCTGCAAAAAATTTATACATATAACTACAGCCAAAGCAGGTGTTTATACAAATATTGTAATGCAGTCTTCTTCTCAAATGGAAGGGAATTTTTTTTACAGAAATTCAAAAATTATAGCAATATATATCCTAAGTGACAACTTATGTATGTACTTCCAAAAATAGTACTTATATGATTAACGTAATCTTTTTCCATCGGGATAAGAAATAAAATTCCAGAACTGAAAATGGGTAGCAATACTCACTCCCTGACAGTTTATTATATGTACTATTAAAGCAGTACAATACATATATTGTAGCTTTTTCCAGCTATCATACAAGTCCACAAAAAACAAAATATGCAAATTATGCAAGCTAAGCAAAAGGAGTATTCTCACTAGGCTATCCTTTATGCCCTCTGTACTAAGAATGGGTATATAGTACAATTAGCACTGCCTTTACCCATCAGGGTGCTAAACTAAGCATATTAAACCCCACATGAAATAATAAATTAATTTAACAGTAGCACTAGAACGTAGATGGGACTATGGAGAACTACAACAAATAAAATTCGTAAGTGGCTTACCAAACACATGTTGAAAAAATCAACAACCTCGATGAAATTGTAAAATTCTGATCTTCTATACTCATCCAAGATAAAAGAGGAAGTAAACAGGATGTGGACTAAGACAGGCATAAGCCTGGAACCAGGTGCTTTTCTCAATTCTAATAGAAGGAAGGAAACTTGAATGATCTGTAGCTTGGACATGGAACTCTTTAAGGGACAGAGTCCCAAATTGTCAGCAATATTGGTAGGTAATGTATAACTGCTATTGAAATTGCTTTCCTGTTGTTCCTAACTTTATAAACACGAGATCAAGCCCTATGTGATTTGAGTAGAAATTTGTAATATTAAGGACTCTAAAGTATGTACTGCTTGTGACTAGCAAATTCTTGCACACTCCAGTCTGTAATCTGTAATCTGTAAGGTGCAAATTAGCACTATAAAATATCTCAATGAACACTGAAAAAAATCCACGTGTACCTTAGACTCCATGTCACTTAGTCAAACCATCCACAGTAAGCACAAGAAATGTCAGATTCTGCAATGAACAATGTACAAAAATGTTTCACTTTCTTGACAGTCCAAGACAGTACTGTCTTGATACATTGTTTGATACTTCTGCTTTAAAACTGATTATTTCACTGCAGGTTAATGCTCATTGTCCAGTTCAAAAAGCTTTTCTTTTTGGTTTTATCCATCTTACTTGACTTAAACCTATCCATGCTGTTGAACTCAGTAACTATGCACAGGTAGAAATCACATTTCCTTTTTGTACTGAGCATGCACAGGTAGAAATCATTTCCTTTTTGTGCTGAGCATGCACAGGTAGAAATCATATTTCCTTTTTGTACTGAGCATGCACAGGTAGGAATCACATATCCTTTTTGTACTGAGCATGCAGTTTGAAATCACATTTCCTTTTTGTACTGAGCATGCACAGGTAGAAATCACATGCACAGGTAGAAATCACATTTCCTTTTTGTACTGAGCATGCACAGGTAGAAATCACATTTCCTTTTTGTACTGAGCATGCACAGGTAGAAATCACATTTCCTTTGTACTGAGCATGCACAGGTAGAAATCACATTTCCTTTTTGTACTGAGCATGTACAGGTAGAAATCAATTTCCTTTTTGTACTGAGCATGCACAGGTAGAAATCATGTTTATGGTTTGAACTGACCATACATGGATAAAATCACATTTCTGGTAAAATTCTGGTATAAAATACTTTTTCAAGAAAACATCTGTAAAAGGAAGGGACAATCAGCATTTAATTTTTTTTTTTTACAAGAATGGTTAAGACTACATCTCCATGCATAGTGAGACCAAAATATGTATAAATCAGTCACAGGGGTCAACAGGTCTGTACACATCCATCATTCATAATACCTGCCGAGTCTAAGTGTTAATAACGCGAGAAAGTTTATGGTAAAACAAAAGATAACAAGCTCAACATTTAGTGATAAATTTATTGATCCTTTTTTTTTAAAAACGATGTTTTACTACTCTTTATACAAGTTTTAACAGGCATGAATGAGACTGAATCTAAAAAAGGAACCTAATAATATGAATAGACTCTTGTTCAGTAGCTGAAAGAATAATGAAAACTATTTTGTATAAAATAATTGTATGAAAAGCTGTATCCATACAATGAATGTTATTCCAAAGTTCTATACAAATATGAATTGCAGTTTTACAACAATAAAATGTAACATCTCTATGTAAGGAATAGCTTTCTTCTTTACAAAACAATACAGATGTGTCAAAACAATATACGTGTCAGATATTGTACAGATGTGTCCAAAAATAATGGTATCAAACAATGTTCAGATGTGTCAAAACAATACAGGTATCAGACATATTACAAATGTGTCAAACAGACTCAAGATTTGTCAAAACAATACAGGTGTCAGAAAATGCACAGATGTCTCAAAGCAATCATTCAGTGAAGGCTTTAAGTCCGGTACAAAACTCCAATTAAATCTAACCCATACCCGACAGTGATAAGGACATCCCCAATACTAAGAAATGTTTGCAAAGCTTTTACAAATTTGTTATGTATATTTGATTTAATTTATATGATTTAATTTAATTTTTGTTTAATAATTTTTTTTATAAAAAATGTAATTTTCATTATGTCAGAATAATGTAATTTTGTTTACATGGAATTTGATATTTTCCAGAAATTAGTTTGACCTTAGAGTTAATTGTAAACACTTAACTTTGTATCTTATGCTGAATTAATTCCCGACCGTAATTCAGAACTCATTGAGACAGGTAAACAACTTTTTTATTTTTATCTTATTCTTAAGAGTAAAAGGGGCCTCGAGTGGTCTAAAGTGCTCTCCATTACGGATCACTGCCATCTCACCTCTGTCTGTGTGGGTTCGAGTCTCGGATTTGGCCAATGTGGGTATGTGAGAAAGCTTGCCAGTAGCTTCTCATGGGTCAGTGGTTCTTTCTGGGGTTTTCTCGGGTTCTTCCTCCACCATTAATACTGGCCGCCATGTATAGCCTATCATGTACTGAAAACTGGCATTAAAACCTAGAACTTAAGAGTAAAATTATTTGTTTTTGTCAAGGTCATACTGGGAATATGTGCTTTTAGACGTAAATACTTCTTGAAAATTCTGGAGAGTTGACCCTCATCCTGGAATCTGTTTTGCATTTCAAGTTGCTGTATAACCTTTGTTTATAGAGATATTTCTAAGTCGTGGCTTTTTCTTTACACTGGAAAGTATGTTTGTGACCAGTTTGGGAATTACATTTTAATTTCTATTCAAATTATTTGGATTCTAAAAGATTAATTCTTTTTCCTGGAAATATTTGAGTGCTTATACAGAATTACTTGACAAAGACATTTAAATTTTATTCTTAACTTCAAACACAGGAATATTATTGACTGGAATAAAAAAGAACTGTTGACAATACAACACCATACTGACTACAGTATACGTCATCGCCTTCCATTTTGGATTCTTTTTCGGGACTCTAACTTGAATTCATTAAAACATTTCATTATTAGGACTTCTAAAATTTAATTCATGGATTATTTTTGTATTTGATTCTTAAAATTGTAAGTTCTTATTTTTTCATTTTTACAGCATTTTTCCAAGGAAATAATTTTTTAAAGATTTTTCAAAGCTTGTTGTTTCACTCTTTCTTTTGTTACTGTTTATTCGAGCCTAAACACAGTAACATAAGAAATGTGTAAATATAGATGCTACACTAAACAAAACAAATAATTGTTTACTTGTCAAGAATCATCTTCACACCTTGCATAACTGGACTAAATGACAAGATACAAATTAGCATGGAGAAAAAACAGACAAGTCATACAAGTTTGAAGATGGTCACAGTGACCTGCTTTGGGTAGAGTTGACTTGCTCTCCTTAAAGTGCAATCATATACCAATTTTCAAGAGTGGAGCTTAAATAAGGTCTAAATACCTGTATTATGGGTGTAACTAAAATATGAAAATTTTGTTCTACGGACCTAGTTTGTATAAGTGAGTTATTCTTACCCAAGCATATCCAAGACTCTACATGACATGGGTTCCAAGACAAGGGTGCAGTGAACAGATGAAAATAACAAAACCCACTGAAGTATAAAGGTTTCATCACTGGTATGGTTGACTTTTCTCCCCAAGATACATCTATACACCAGGTTTCTTGAGTTGGTTAAACAGGGTTCTTGATATTGAGTGATTAATACAAAAGTCATGTAAAAGTGAAGAAAACTGACATGTGACTTCATTTGGTCAAGTTACTCTTGAGATGTATCAATATTCATGTGTTGGTAAAATAGGGTCCAAGATAAAGATGGTGTAACAAATGGAAAGATGAAAACACCTATATTATTCAAGTTTGAAAAACAAGAACACCAACCTAATGTTTATATAGTTGACTTACTCAAATGACATGGATCCATATGCCATTTTTCAGAGATGTAAATGAAACGGATAGTTCCAAATTACAAAAATCAATCAAGCATGAATATTAGGTCATGCTGATTTAGTTTCAATATAACTGATTTTCTCTGAGATTCATCCACATAATATGTGCAGGTGAAGGAGTGTCCAAAATTCTGTGAAATGAATGAATAGCTGAAAATACAAAATGCACTCAAGCATGAAAATTACATTACATCAACCTAGTTTAATTTAGTTCAGTTACTTTTGTCAAGATGCTACATTGCACAAGTTTATATTAATAAGTGCCCAAGACACAATGTTTGTAACAAACAAACTGCTGAAAATACAAAAGTCACAGTGACTTCTTACAATATAGTTGTGTTACTAACTTTGCATCCACATTACCAATTTTCAAAAGTGCAGGTGAAATATGGTCAAAGATAGAACAAATAGATAGTTAACAAAACAAACGTCACTCAGGTATGACAGTAAGTTAATTTTGACCTAGTTTTGGTATAGCCAAGCTACTCTCCTTAAGATGCATCCAAATACAAATTTTCTTGCCCATATGAAAAACAGGGTCCAAGACATCGAGGGTAAAACAAACAAATGAATGAACAAACACATTAACAAATGAATGAATGAATAAACACATTAACAAATGATCACACAAGATAATGAGCGGATTTATATATCCCCTCCCAACATTATGGGCAAAGTGATAATGAGGCAAGCACACTGGACTTATCACAATAGAAATACAGTTCATTCTCACATATTTCCTTTACATGATTGGAGTAAAGCCGCTACTATAGCTATCATGATTCTTTAAAATATAGCAAATTTCATCAATTTCTTTGTTTTGCCCCTATGAACAAGACTCATATTCTCCAATAAAATGGATATAATAAAATCTGCATGCCGTTTTCCTTTTGAATGATGAAATAACATAAAACCTGTTAGTAAACAGCTTGTATCCAACAGATTTCTGGATTAAATAAAGTGCTTAATTACCATATATACTTGCTCGCAAGTAGAGTCCAACTGCAAACTCCACATGACCCAATTTGCCATCATATATTGTACCAGTAAATCTGGGCCTATGTCACTTGTTCTACTGAATACTTCTAACAAACTGTATTTGCCCTGATCTGCTGGCACACTATACATCTGATCTTGGTCTGTGCAGTTTTCAGTTGGAATCAACTTACATCAAACCTTGCCAATTTCAGCTGTTTTTATATTTTGTAACTGTGTATGGGCTTATTCATAATTTTACATTTATTAACCATGTCATATGCAGGTGCCAATCCAAGATTGTTTTTACAGCATTAAAGTCTAAAATGGGGGCTTTATTTTGAAAAACATGATTACATTTCTTTGATTTTGCACTGAAAAGTGGACTATTCTGGCTGAAAAACTGAAGGTGGGTGTCTGCACCTGCATATATAAAAAAACAATTGTTTGGATTTGTAATGAAATCAGAGTGGATGATGTTCTAAATGATGCCTGATACTTTCTAAAGCATAACAGTTGTAGTTTCTAAACATCAGTGTAGCAATTACAGTATTTGATCATTTGTACATTTAACAAAGTATCATCACTGGACAGAACCATCTACTGTGCTGTCATATTTAGAGTTGTTTCATTCAAAGTAATTAAAACTAGACTGTACAACGTTGCTATGTCCAAGTCAACAAAATAAAAACTAAAAAGAAAACAACACAAAGTAACATCTGAAAGATTGCTTTAAGTGCATGTATCAAATCTGTGTCAATTAGATATACACACAAATATAAATATTAGATTTTATTCTATATTAATTTCATCGAGTTTTTTAAATCCAAAAGTTTATTTAAAAAGTTTTTAATATTTTTTCATTTATTTTTAATGCTGTAGTGACTTCAAAATCTAATATGGCCATCTACATAGAAATACAAATGTACCTAACAAACTTTATTTATAAAGTGGATCCAATTTAATCTTAGTACAAAACAAGTTTAAAAATATGTAACAAATTATGGCCTGAAAATATATTAGGTCATCTAGTTATGGCCAGGAAAAGAAAGTGTGCAAAATTGTAAGACTCCAAATTTCATATTTTTTAAAGCTGTTTTCCTAAAATGGATTCAAGATAGACATGTTGATACAGCAAATTAATATATTCCTTTCTGCTATCACAATGGGGACATAATTACAAATGGACATCGATATTAATTTCATGATTCCTTTTATATTAATCAATCTCAACGAGTCCGTTTTACACTGTCTTCTTCTTCCTCTACATCCTCCTCTCCACCAATGAATTTTCTCTGTTGCCTTCCCTTACTGACATCCTCTCCATCCTCCTCACTGCCAGCAAATCTTCTCTGTTGCCTTCCCCTACTGACATCATCCATATCTTCATCTTCACTACTAAATTTTCTCTGATGCCTGCTCTTACTGACAATGATCACATCATCTGAAAGAAACAGTTTAATAGTTTAAACATTTTATTGCAAAAATGTAAATGGAGTTGAAAGACAAGTTCTCAGTGTTAGGTTGCGCCACCCCCCACCCCAGCACAAGCAACACTGCCTAATTCAATGAGATGGAATATTTACTTCCTTCCAGTATTCAGAAAAAGAAAGAAGAAAAACAACACAATATTTCACCCAATTCAATATAATTAACTTTTTATAAAATTACCCACAAAGACTTACAAAAATGGCATAAAACTGCACATGTATTTTCTTTACATTTCCTGTCATCTGCAGCAAAGTTTACACTATACTTTAAAAATAGGGAAATTCATTTACTTGTCCAAAATAATTTGGACTCTATTGTCATCAATGTTTGCAGTTATCATTTTAATTTGGAAAAAATTATTTTTTTGTTGTTCTTGAAAATCTGGAAGAATATACCTACTCAAGCTTGATGCAAATGATTTTACCACAGTAAGCTAGACACTTATCATCCAGCTCCCACTCTAGCATGCAGTCATGTCTTTAAAGAGGATGGAACTCAATTTGACAGGAGTGTGTGTGTGTGTGTGTGTGTAATTAGGATTTTTAAAGTACCTTTAACAATTTTTCAGTCATATCACTAAGATGTCTGCAGGTTGTCAGTTTATAGTGATGTGTAGCACTGGGGCATCATGCCACAGACACATAGCAAGATGACCCACCCAGTCACATTATCCTGACACCAGGCTGACCAGTCCTAGCGCTAACCTCTTAATGCTGAGCATCAAGTGAGGCAGCTGTTAGTACCATTTTTTTTGTAAGTCTTTGGTGTGTGTGTGTGTGTGTGTGTGTGTGTGATTTGGATTTTTAACGTAGCTTTAACAATTTTTCAGTCATATCGCTACGATGTCTGCAGTGTGACAGTTTTTAGTGATGTCTAGCACTGAGGCATCATGCCACAGCCATGTGGCATGATGTCCCACCCAGTCACATTATCCTGATACCGGACCGACCAGTCCTAACACTAACCTCTTAATGCTGAGTGCCAAATGAGGCAGCTGTTAATACCATTTTTGTAAGTCTTTGGTATGACTCGGCCAGGGTTTGAACCCACGACCTGTCACATCCGAAGCAGACACTCTAACCACTAGAGCGGTTGCAATTTGACAGGTCCTGAGAAGGCAGTTTGCTAGATAAATTAAAATTAGCCCCCAAGATTTACTGATAAAAATGGAGGTATATACATTATAAAATTATGAATGGACAACTTTATACCAAAGACAGATGCACTTAACCCTGAACTCTACATCGCTTGTAAAGATACAGGATCCTATAATGAAATTAATATACAGAAAGACACTAATATTATTATAAAGGTTACAGAGTTATGACCTTTTCCCAACATCAGAAGGTTCCCTAAACTCTGACATTTTAAAGTGTCTAATGCCACGATATGCTCAACAAATCTGGATGTAGCCTAAGCAAATATGAACAGTGTTCCTCCAGGTATAACCTAGCCAGAGCACGGATGAATAGTTTTCCACCAGGTGTAACATAGCCAGAGCACATAATAGTATTCCACCAGGTGTAACATAGCCAGAGCACATAAGAATAGTGTCCCTCCACGTGTAACATAGCCAGAGCACATTTGAATAGTGTTCCTCCAGGTGTAACACAGCCAGAGAACATGTGAAGTGTTCCTCCAGGTGTAACATAGCCAGAGAACATATGAATAGTGTTCCTCCAGGTGTAACATAGCCAGAGAACATGTGAAGTGTTCCTCCAGGTGTAACATAGCCAGAGCACATATGAATATTGCTCTACTATATGTGATGTAGCAGAGAATATATGAATGATGTTCTTCCAGGTGTTATGTAGTGAGAACATATGAACTGTCTTCTCCCAGGTGTGATGATGTCAATGCACATATCAATAGTGTTCTTCTAAATACACTGGTCAACAGTGAAATCATTACTGACTTGAAAAGGCCCTAATCTGTAGTATTTTGGTGTGCCGAACACGAATATAACCGTGAAAAATTTGTATTGGCTCTCGTTTTGAAGATATTCATATACCTCATTTTCTATGTTTCACTGTGTAAATTTCTCCAGTAGGACTGCAGCAACATCCGGAATAATGATGTAACATTGCATAATACCATCATGCTCACATCATCCACAGTTGATTGCATCATTTTCTGATGCAATGCAATGCTAATGCCATGCGGCTGCTGAAGTAAGTTGACGTCAGCAGTGTACTATACATGTGTAGGCCTATTATACTAATGCCAGGCGGCTGCTGAAGCTGACGTAAGCAGTGTACTATATAAAGCCCAATCAGATAGGTTCAGCATTTAAAATATTTTAGACGTTGTGCGAGACAGTTCAAGCTACTGTTACATAAAACTTATTATTTTATCCATTTACGTACAATAAAGAACAGTAATGCCTCGAAAGTGTGTTAATACCGCGGACAATTTTTGCTATATTTGTGGGGAAGTGACATTTGCCAACCAGAAGAAAAGTATCAATTCTCAAGTGAAGAAGGCATATCATCTTTACTTCGGATGCAAGGTTGGTGACCAAGACAAGCCTTGGGCTCCGCATATATGCTGTGCTACATGTACAACACAGCTTTCACAGTGGTTGAATTGCAAAAGGTCATCAATGCCGTTTGCAGTCCCAATGGTGTGGAGAGAGCCAAGCAACCACCTAAATGACTGTTACTTCTGCTTGGTTCCTCCTCTTTCCGGCGGAATAACGAAGCGAAAGAAGTCGAGAATAGTCTACCCAAACATTCCGTCTGCATTGAGACCAGTTCCACATGGTGAGGGACTTCCTATTCCAGAACCTCCAGCAGAATATTCTCTTGATTCATCTGACGAAGACAAAGGTGAGTCGACCTGTTCTTCTCCTGGTCCATCAGCATGCAGTGATCCAGATTTTCACTGTGGTGCATCATCAACCCCACACAGAATAACACAGGAAGAAATAAATGACCTGATTCGTGATTTGGACTTATCAAAGAACAAGGCAGAATTGCTAGGATTAAGACTCCAACAATGGAATCTTCTAGAAGAAGATGTCACAATTACTGCATATCAAAAGCGCCACCAGCAATTGGAGCCTTTCTTCAGAAAGGAAAGTAATCTGATATTCTGTTCCGATATTGAGGGCCTCATGAATGCTTTAAAAATCACTCATGACCCACAAGAATGGAGACTATTTGTGGACTCTTCGAAACTGAGTCTCAAGGCTGTGCTTTTGCACAATGGAAACATTCTTCCATCTATTCCAGTAGCGTATGCTGTCCACATGAAAGAGACATACGATAACTTAAGGCAGCTACTGAATTCCATTGAGTATAACAAGTACAGCTGGCACCTCTGTGGTGATTTGAAGGTAGTTGCCCTTTTAATGGGACTGCAGCAAGGATATACAAAATACATGTGTTTCTTATGCGAGTGGGATAGCCGAGCAAGGGAAATGCACTACATGAGGAAGGAATGGACTCACAGGCAGAATGTAGCCATTGGAGAGAAGAATATCCAACACCCAGCTCTGGTTGAGGCTCAGAAAATCTTGCTACCACCCCTTCACATCAAACTAGGTTTGATGAAGAACTTCGTGAAAGCCATTGACCGGACTTTGCCAGCATTCCGATACCTGCATGAAAAATTCCCTCGACTCAGCGAAGCAAAGATTAAAGAGGGAGTTTTTGTGGGTCCTCAGATTCGAGAGCTTTTCAAAGATGACCGGTTCAACAACTTGCTGGAAGGTGACGCGAAACAAGCATGGAATGCTTTTCGCCTAGTTTCTACAAACTTCCTCGGAAATGTTAGGGCAGAAAACTATAAGGAACTAGTAGAAGACATGTTGATGAAGTATAAGAAACTTGGCTGCAATATGTCTCTAAAGATTCACTTCCTTCATTCCCATTTGGATTTCTTTCCTAGCAACTGTGGTATTGTTAGTGATGAACACGGCGAACGTTTTCATCAAGATATCGCAACAATGGAACAAAGATACCAGGGAAAATGGTCCACTACAATGCTGGCTGACTACTGCTGGACACTCCTCAGAGATGCTCCCGAACAGCTGTACAAGAGACAGGCGAAGAAATCTAAGATGTAGTCAATGACTTGATTTTTTATAGGTAGGCTATTACAGTTGACCTTTTACTATTGGAATGCATTTCGTTATGTAAACATTAATTTCTTGCAGATTACAAAAAAACTAGAGCCAATTTTGCAATTTGACTGTCATATTCGTGTTCAGCACATAAAAATTGATAAGAATTGACTAATTTTATTTCAGTAACATGACTTTTGTAAAAATTTGTTGTCCAGTGATATTATGTAGCCAGAAGACACATGAATAGTGTTCGACTTGATGTGACATAGCCAGAGCAAAAGTGAGTAGTATTATTCCAGGCATGATGAAGCCTAGGCAAATATAATTGTGTTCTTCCAGGTGTGATGTAGCCAGAGGACAAATGAACAGTGATGTTGCCAGGACACATGAATAGTACTCATCCAGGTGTTGTGTAGCCAGGGGACCAATGACTAGTGTTCTTCCAGGTGTGATGTAGCCAGAAAGGATGCGAATAGTGTTCTTTCAGGTGTAATAAAACTTAACCAGGAAGAAATAGTTTCCATATTTTCAATGGCTCCATCTATAATATAATTTTCCCTCATCCATATCACAAAAATTATTATAATAACCTTCTTTCAAACTGACCTAACCATTGTAAGCAGACTACTTAATATATATTTCAACTATTGCAAGTGAAATATACATGACATTTCTATGTCTTCCATAATTGTCTTGTTGGGTGAATTGTATCATTTTCAATGTATAACATGGGGGTCATCAATAATACAAGCTCCCATCCTCCATGTTTGTTTTAACTAAAAGCAAATGAGGGAATTTAATGAAAATTAAAACTTCTATTTCTACTACTAATAACTACAATTCTGTCTTTTATACTATAAATATCCAGATCTTCTCTGTTTTGACCTATACCCTTTACTTTGAGCCCATCTGTAGGTCTATTTGGCTACATGTTACCGGGGGGGGGGGCAAATGTCTGTTAGGGATCAGCAACTGTCTTTTCATGCCCATTAAGATGATATGGAATAACAGAGAAAGGATCTCAATAGTTTCAAAGTTATAACCCAGGAGTAAAGTTCCTGAGGGTAAAGACTGACCCTAAGGTCAAAGACATCTCAATGAATATTTTTGTCAGTTTCATCTTCACTAAGTGTATATATGATTATACAGTGGTGGTTTCAACAGTTTTTATGATACAACCAAAGGGCTACATTCCTAGTGACTGGGAATTACTCCAGGACATCACCCAAGTGTCCCGGTCTAAAACGTGTTAACATTTGGGTCAGTGACTATATATGACCATTCTTGTACACCAGACAATGCGCAGGAGTTATTGAAAATATGCGTAATTCTTATCAACGAGTCCTATCCTCTGGGAAGTGATCATAATTCTTACCCATAAGACTATCGTTTTGGTTATTTAACTGAATGGTATAACAGGAAGGAGAATAATAATAATAATTGAGACAGCAAATCTGACCACTTTCAGCAGGTATATGAAGATGGTGATTACTTGGAACTTCACTTAACATTACTAGAGTTGCAAATAAATAACAATTAATGTCCTTTCCAGAAATGGAATGTGAAAACGAGATTCTGGTGAGCAAATGAAGTATCATCGTCATCATAATCTTTTTGTAGTAGTAGTGGTGGTGGTGGTGCTGCTGCTATTGTTAAGAATTGCTCACTTGCCTATTCTTACTGTTGTTCTTGTTTTTATTATTATTATATTATTATTATTATTATTATTGTTTTTGTTAAGGATATTAGTCACTTATATATTACAGCAGAATATACAAGGATGAAAACTGAAAGTGTTTGCAGGACCAATTGTCAATCATCATTATCAATGTTGTTCCTGTTGCTGTTGTTCTTCTTCTTACTGAAGTTTTTCTTCTTTCTTTATTATTTGCAATATTATCATTGATATTAGTAATAGTAGTATCCATGTTGTTAAGGGTTAGTTCTTTGTCTTATTATTTAAAAGTACATACAGGAAATTAAAGTTTTGGTATAGGTAATACTAATGCCAAGCCTTTAACAGGTCCAAACTTACTGCCCTTTATTTAGATACAAACACTATCCACATATAAAATAAAAAGCCATCATCCTCATTATCCAGAGTTTAAAACTTCCTACAGTGCACAAACTCAGTATTTTTCTAACATATCTTTACCAATTTGTCAGTCATATCGCTATGATGTCTACAGTGTGGCAGTTTAAAGTGATGTCTAGCACTGAGGCATCATGCCACAGATATGTAGCATGATGTCCCACCTAGTCACATTATCCTGACACCTGGCCGACCAGTCCTAACACTAGCTTCTTAATGATGAGCACCTAGCAAGGCAGCTGTTAGTATCATGTTTATAAGTCTTTGGTATGACTTGGCTGGGTTTCGAACCCACAACCTCTTGTATCTGAGGCAGATGCTCTGACCACTAGGCCACCAGAGTAGTCACAACCTCAGTATCTGAAGGGAAAAATGATTCAAGTCTTAAATCCCATGATGGCAACAACTGTTGTCAGGTTACATCAGGGATACTCAAATCTGATTGGGTCTAAATGGAGGACCTATAGTCAAAAACCATCAACTGGGAGATCTTGGGCACGAAACAGTGATAGATCATTAATAAAATCTTTCTTAAAAAACGTTAATTTTAGTGTCAAATTAGTGATGGATTAATAGAAAAGTGATCTACATTACACCTGTACACTGTAAGTGTGCTCTTTTCGAGTGATACATGTGTAAAAGCACCCAAGATACTTTGCAGGCCAGATCTGGCATACCTCATTGAAGAGAACACTACATACCATCTTTCCCCAATAATGACCATCAGAATAAAAACAAATCGTTGCTATGAGGACGGATGTATTGGTCTAGAGGAGCAGCAGTTACAAGATTTTCAAGATGGCTGCTGTGCTGGCTATAGTGGATGTCAGATTGGTACCATTTTTATTTAGGACAACTAGACATCATACTAATGGTTCAAGCGAACTTCATTCCAATATGACTTTTCATTCAAGACGAGTAGCAATTCTATAATTTCAAGATGGCTGCTGATGGCTATACTGGTTATCTAATTGGTACCATTTTTATTTAGGACCAACTGGACATAATAAAGTCTTTGGAGGGGGAGAAGTGCTAAACATGATTTTCATAGTGGATCCCCAAGCAGGACCCTTTACCATGACAGCCATTTTGTATGACAGACTGGCATCATTCAGGACGAACCAGACAACATAAGATATAAAAATGGTTGATGGCTGACAGACAACATGCTATCCCATGATAAACTCGCCTGGTCTGTGAACAAATAATAACGGTCCCTTAACCAAATGTGGTTAACAGATATAAAAAGAGATGATAAAGCAAACTGGAGAAATTCTTGGGTTGCAGAAGAGATGTAACATATCATACTTGCAACAACTGTGGCAGCTGTTCTCTTGATTTGTTGTGCATCTGTGTATTGGTTATACTGGATACGACCAATCACTAAAAGGCGGTCACTGAAGCAAAAACGATAAAAATTTGTTTTTAATACTTGTGTTTCTTGCATGCAGCCTGTACACATAATGGTAGCATATCAAGGGTTAAACAAGAGTCCCACAAAGGGACTGATAATCTAGTGGCCAAAAGAAATTCCAAGAAATTCAAGATCAGACCATTTTTTTCTTTCAATTGCCAAGTGCTGAAACCATCTGATATTCTTCAGCAATAACAAGATTTCAAATTATCTGCTGTCGTTTAGGACTAACATAACATCATAAAAAGTTTTCTGATGAAAACACCACGTTAATATGACTTTTTTTTCTTTCTCTAAGTAATGATAAATTAAACATAACTTTTCAGACAGCTGCTATAGTGGCCATACTGGATGTCAAACTGGTACCAATTTTATTTATAACTAGACACTGTAAAAAGTCTTTTGGAGAAAGCATGATGTCAATATGACCAGGCATCTAGAAGTGACAAGACTTTAAAGTTAGCTATTGTGGAGGTCAGATTGGTAGTCATTCAAGACAAACCAGACATCATACAAAGTCTTTCAAGGAAAACCAAATGCACATCAATAACTAGATTTTCATGACACTGGTAGCCATACTGGATGCACAAGTGGCTCCATTTTCATTCACGACTAACTAGACATCATAAGAAGCCTCTTGATGAAACCCCATATCAAAAAGTGATGACAAGATTTTCAAGATGGCTGCTGATGATGTGGCAATACTGGTCATCGGATCAAACCCAACCAGACATCATAATAAGTCTTTAAGTGAAAACCCAACCAGACATCATAATAAGTCTTTAAGTGAAAACCCAACCAGACATCATAATAAGTCTTTAAGTGAAAACCCAACCAGACATCATAATAAGTCTTTAAGTGAAAACTCCGTCTTGATTTGATCATCAATTCAGGAGAAGTAGTGATGACATGAATTTCAAGATGGCAACCATATTGGACATCAGATTAGCACCATTTTCTTATAGGATCAACTGGGCATCACACTAAGACATCTGGCAAAAATCCAATGTCAATCCAACTTTCTGTTTTGAAGGAATAGCAATAACAAGATTTTCAAGACCATGGCTGCCATACATGTCAGGTCAGCACCATTCTCATTTTTGACCAGCTAGACATCACAAGGAGTCTTTTACATTTTCAAAATGGCCACTGAAAAAATCCTAAATTTAATGACTTTAAACTGTGTTATGATTCACAAAAAGGAAATTACTGTGTAAAAAGTAAATATAAAAATATTTAAAACTGTCCATGTAAAATCTGGCCCAACTAAAAAATCAGTTTTCAGGCCAATATATGGCTAATATATACTCAATACATTTACCATGTTGATTTTTTTGAAAGATCCATGCACACAACAAAGCAAGACTTTAAAAAACTTGCTGCAGAAACCAAGCAGGACCATTTGTAGTATGCGATTATTTTGAAACATAAACCATATCAACATTGCATGTTTCAAATTCTGGAATAGAATATGACCATTCCAAAAAGAATGGTTTACACATCATGACTGTTAGCCAAGACTAATTAAAAAAAACTGTACCATAGATCACAGCTTTGTTAGTTCATGTTTATCATAATATTTTGATATATATTGGTGGTACATTTTGATACATGGGTGATACAGGTTATTTTTAATTATTTACTACCATGCACTTAATCATATTCAATAAAAACATATATACAACTTGCTCCAAAACACTGTTTATATTCCAAAACCAAGAGTCCCTTGAAGGGACTGACATTCTACTGACCAAAAATAATTTGCAGAAATCAAAGATATGTCTACCCTGTCCTTTTATTCTGTTCAACTCCCAAGTATTGAAACTATCTGATATTTATGAGAAACCCCAACATACCGATATCGGGAACAAAAGTACTTATATGTATATCTGAATTAACATGTTCACAGGGTACTTGTAAGTACAGTATAAAATTTTATTATGACCTTTGACCTTAAACTTGATATCATGCTTAGAAACTCAGTGATCTTATCTCATAGTCAAGATAATACACCAAGTTTAGTTAAATCTATATTACTTGGGGTGGGGGGGATAAAAAAATTACTTATGTGGAATCATTCAAGGTATTCATCAGGTATCTCCACAATTTGGGTTTCAAAAAAGTCTGTTAATATTTGTGTTATGAAGTGTCCAAGCAAGCACCATGTCAGAGTCACCATTTGCACAAGCAGAGTAGTGATAACATGACTTTTAAGATGGTTATGGGTGATGGAACTAGTGATAACAGGACTTTTGAGACAGCTATGGCAACATGTTGGTGGTCAGATGAGCATCTATTTCATTCAAACCTAGCTACTGACTGCTACAATATTTTAGTAGAACCCCATATCAAATCAACCGTTTAAATACTATCATAAACATACCGAAATCGTGCATCATAGACAATGGATGTCCTCAAGTTATACAAAAGAACAAGAGTTTTTGACATGGGTACAATATTCTTGTTGTTCTTTGCACCCTAATATCTAGGACCTAGTTCATGTGGCATCAAGAACTCCATTCTTCGGTTAAGAGCCCACAATACCTCTGAGACAGGAGTAGAAAAGAACAAAGATGGCAGAACATGACAAGCATTGATCAGACATCCCTTTTGTTCCAAGATCAACTTGAGTGGTTAGGGCGAACTCACTTAGGAACACGAGAAAATACAAGAACAAATCACCCAACAGCAGCCAACCTGTTGGCAGTGTTATATTAAACTATTCTTCATCCCTTCTGGATAACTAAAGATGACAATATGGAGCTAACTATGGGGTAACCTGTCTACTTGAGCAATCTTAATGCCTAAGCATTTGGATTGACTCTAATAATATGTTTTAGGGCAAGCACCCAAATGCTTTTCAATCAAGAATGAACCCATTCTTTCTTCTGACTAATCTTAGATTTCCTGGTAGCATGGGAATAAAGTTGTGAAAATAAAATGACATGCAGAAGATGGCACATAATGAATGAAGGACCATTCCATAAATTCACTGAAAGGTGAGATACAAATATGTAATTACTTTAACTGATTAACCTCTATCAATTTGTTTTCAATTTTGAATGAATAGGGGGTAGAAGATGCATTCTGGGGGGTTACTTCTGAATGCATCCAAATACGTGTTTCCAAGAGATTTTTGTTCAGCCAGATGCCAAGGTATATTAAGATGTTTTTGATTGCTCTTTTGTTGCACATGTGCAGAAGGGTAAAAATTTACTTTTTTATATACATTTTTGTTTTTGTATTGGACCCACGATTTTTATACATCTGTATACTTTTCTGTAATACCATCCACTTTGGTGTATCGTAAATGATGTTGACGGTACAGAGCTCAGAAGTAAGGTACAATCTCATGACATATTAAAGCAGCATGCAAGATTAATGAGATAACAAGTTTTTTTTATTTCTTACAAATTGTCAAGGAATGGTTATTTGTGTAATTCATGTGCATTACTATTTCACAAATTATCAAATATGCAAGGAATATTTAAATTTGGTGAGACATCATCAAAATTCACCCATTAACTTATAAACCAACTAGAGATTCTTTTCAATTTCACCTGAAATGGAGGTAGGAAATGCAGTTTGGGGGTTACTTCTTAATACACCCAAATACATCTGTTTCTGCGAGACTTTTGTTTAGACAAAACCTAAGTGAATTAAGATATTTTCAATTGGTAAAAATTGTTCTTTTTCTTTTGTTTAGCAATACATGTTGTACAATGATTTTCATGTCTTGGCCACTTTTACTCCAAATCTCAAATTAATGTTACTTTCTGCGAAAGGTTCACCTGTCTGTACAGTGTGAACCAGTATGCTCTCAGGCTATTAAGTCTAAACTCTAGACACAAACTTTGGTTCCAAAAAAGGACAATTTCTGGCCAAAAAAAATTGGGTCTCAAAATTTCTGTTTTTCCAGCCGTATTTTGTAATGCAAGATGAAAGTCTAAATTATCTGTTATCATCCTTCTACTTTTCTATAATACCACCCTCTTTGGTGCCTTGTAAATGGTGTTAGCAGTACGGAGTTTGGAAGCAGTGTACAACCTCACGGCGGGTAAACATGGTACACTGGTTAATGATTTAAGAATCAAAAAGTCATCTGTAGTATTCCACAAAATAAAAAAGCAAAACAAAAGCCCAAGAGTGTTCGAGATCACTCACTTTATTTGGGGGGAAATGGCAACTTTATATGATGCCAGACTGATATTTTGTAAGAACTTTAAAGTCTTCATGCATGTCTAAAAGGTCTCTGCAAAGTTTGGTCTATAACAGTCAGAAGTAGGTCTCTGCAAAGTTTGGTCTATAACAGTCAGAAGTAGGTCTCTACAAAGTTTGGTCTGTAACAGTCAGAAGTAGGTCTCTGCAAAGTTTGGTCTATAACAGTCAGACGTAGGTCTCTGCAAAGTTTGGGCTATAACAGTCAGAGGTAGGTCTCTGCAAAGTTTGGTCTATAACAGTCAGAAGTAGGTCTGTAAGTCAGAGATAGTCTTTTTTTTAGAATGTAGTTCAAGATTTCATGATTGTAGCAACAGAAGCTACATTTGATAATAGAATGCCCTTATCTATACAAAATTGCAAGTTTCCAGTATTGAGAAGATCTAGATCTAGTTTGGTCTGATAAAAGTAAATAGTTAAAAAGTACCCATACACTGAGAACTAATATGACACAGAATTTACAAAATTTGTAAACAAAATGGGCACTGGTGCCAAGATATTCCGTCACCAGTCACTCTAGGTCAAATTTTGTTGGGAGGCAGTTACATCATCTTAAGGTTTTTCTGCATGGCGCCTGTATCTGATGGTGGATCAAAAACACCTGTTGCAAGAAGCATTCTACCAGATTTCATCCAATTCAGACGAAAGGTTTTACCTTGCTGATTTTTAATGTCACTTTATGCATTTTATTTATCATGCTGAAGAAATGAGAGCCAAGTTACTTTCCCATAGGCACAGTGAAACAGCTGACCTGGGCAGGTATCAAACTCATGACCTTTGGATGAGGAGTCCAATGGTCAACCATGGAGAAGTCTAAAAGTAATCTTTTCAGCAATGAAAATCATGACCAATATAAAAGATTAGATATCTAACACTTTTTTTTTTACAATCCAGCTTGGAAGCAAATGTGAGACCTCTTAAGATTTACGATTCCTTAATACAGGTTTATTTCTTATAAACTTTAGTCATTGGGGATCTTGAGAATGTGGCTGTATTGCTGAAGACAATTGATTACTTGAACAATGCAACTTACCTATATATCACTCACCTGGCTTAGATAATTAATAGGTGAACATTTCACTAAGCAGACTAATGCAACATGGTAAGAACATATCTTGTGTGAACTATCACACAAAACTTTATACTGATTTGACCTATTTTACATTATTGCATAAACTTTATACTGATTTGACCTATTTTACACTACTGCACGAACTTTATACTGATTTGACCTATTTTACACTACTGCACAAACTTTATACTGATTTGAACTATTTTACTATATTCTGACAAAAATTCTTTCTAAAGATAAAGACATAATTAATATATGTAGTCTCTTGCTCATAATATCATCCATGTTCTTCAAGATACCAAACCCTCCCTAACAGAATATGGCTTCAAGGGTGGTAACAAAAACTTGGCCAATCAGACACAAGATCACCTCATTGATGCATTGATCCCACTTACTTTCACCCAAGATCTTGATGATATAAACCCATATTCCAATTCTGATCAAAGCCAGATCAGAATTACAGTTATCTGATTGGTAATAAGCTCAGCCAATCACGTACAAGATCCCCTCATAAAAATGCACAACTCATGCTCATTACTGAACCAGTCCAAGATCTTGGTCCTAGAAACATATTGCAAGTTTGATGGATTACAAACATGGCTTCCAAAGTGGTAACAATCTCAATCAATCAGATGCAAGGTTCTTGCTCATTATCAAACCTATTCCTGATCTTGATGATGTAAGCTTATATTTCAAATTGGATAAACATCAGCACAAAACTACAGCTTTTAGGGTGGTAACAAGCTCAACAAATCAGATGCACAATGGACTAAATAATGCATTGTATCTCATTCATTTTCAAACTCATATAAGATCCTAATGATATAAACAAATATTCCAAATGTTTTATACAAATCAGTAAAGAAATCTGGCCTCCAGAGCGATAATAAGCACAGCCAATCAGATGTAAGATTACCAAATTAATTTGCATGGCTCTCACTCATTATCAAATCCCTCTAAGATCCAGATGATATCCAAATCAGATCAGAAATATGGTAGTTGTTGTGTTGTTTAACACCATTTTTCAGCATATGATTGGCTATGCATGGCGGCCAGTATTAATGGTGGAGGGAGAACACGGGGATAAAACCCAGGAAGAACCACTGGCCCATGAGAAGCTGCTGCTAAGCTTTCTCACATACCCACGTTGGCCGAATCCTAGACTCGAACCGATACAGACAGGGTGAGACGGCAGTGATCCATAACGGAGAATGCTTTAGACCTCTCGGTCACTGATCAGAAATATGGCTTACAGAGGGGTAGCAAGCTCAGCTAGTAGTGGATCTCACTGCTGTACTTGTCTAAGATCATATGGATATAAGCATTTATTTCAAGCTTGATCAAAATCAGACTAATAAACAAGCCTAAAGAGTGCTAACAAGATCAGTTAATCAGATGCAAGACTACATCAATATTATATATCAATTTCAAGCACTAAGCAACATATTCAACATTTTGACAATCTAAGCCCATATTGTAAATCTGATCAAAACTAGATCAGAAATATGGCGCCCAGTGGGGTAACAAGCTCAGCTATTAGATGGAAGATCACTTCATTAATATCTGTGAATCTGGCTCATTACCAAATTCTTCCAAGATCTTAAATGATATACAGATATATTCCAAGACCGATCCAAATCAGGTCAAAAATATGGCCTCCTGAAATGTGACCTCCTGAGAGGTAGCAAAGTTAGTCAATCACGTGCAAGATCACCTTACCATCATGCATGGTTCTTGCTCATTACTGAACCTGTTCAAGATTTTGATGATATGAATCAATACTCCAAGTCTGATTGAAACCAAATCCGAAATATGTAGACAGATGAATGCATGACAGACAAAGAACAAGACACTGTTGATGCTGGGCCAGCTCACTTGGCCTCATGATCAGATGAGTTCAAATTTTTATGTTAAAATTAAGGGACAAGTCAATAGTGTCCTCATTGTTCAAGTATATTTATAATGGAAGTGTCTGTGACAGGGAAGTTTCAATCTATACTGATTTATAGAAGTAATTCCAAAGAACCAAAATCCAAGAAAATTTCCAATCGTATTTACTGAATGTACAATACACATAAAGCTGCAGAAAGTACCAACATGAAATCTGCTAGCACATAATTATATTGTTATAGTAATGATTTCAATTAAATAGATCCGGAGTATTAGAAGATTGGATATATGGGTCTGTGTTAATGTGGATCTTGAGCATCAGATGATGGCATGTCTGGGTGTGTGTTAGTATAAATCATGAGCATCAGATGATGGCAAATCTGGGTCTATGTTAGTATAGATCTTGAGCATCACATGATGGCATGTCTGGGTGTATGTTAGTGTAAATGATGAGCATCAGATGATGGCATGTCTGGGTGTATGTTAGTATAAATGCTGAGCATCAGATGATGGCATATCTGGGACTATGTTAGTATAAATGCTGAGCATCAGATGATGGCATATCTGGGACTATGTTAGTATAAATGCTGAGCATCAGATATGGCATGTCTGGGTGTATGTTAGTGTAAATCTTGAGCATCAGATGATGGCATATCTTGGTCTATGTTTGTATAAATGCTGAGGATCAGATGATGGCATGTCTGGGTGTATGTTAGTGCAGATCTCAAGCATTTTATGATGGACAATCAATATGACTTTATCCCCATATCTGGGTCTCTGTTTTTGCAAACTTGTGTAGCTTTACTCCTTTGGTGCAGTAGGCCCAATTCTTCAAATAATATCACTGCCAGCTGGAATAATAGTATTTTTTCCCTGCCATATCACAGTTCATTGTATTCTGACATTTGTTCATTATTTTCCCCTTAAATTATGAGACAGGCAATCAACAGGCATACACCTGTTTAGGGCTGTCACAAATTTGATGTATAATCCACCTACCCTTTCTCTACTCTGTTTGCTAAGGAATCTCTCACTCGGAAGTTTGAAACGAGAACTCTATGCCAATCTGTTTTATCTGCTCCTGCATCTGAAAAGGGACAGAATTAGAATTTATATCATCGTGTTAATTATACTGCTTTTCTTTTGTTTAAAAAAAGCTTTAAAAATTTCCCATTCTAAAGCCTATCTCAGCCATATTTCTTGTACTCTAAACAACTTCATATCAGATGTCTCCCGAAGTGAGAACAAAACACTGTTCTACACAATGTATATGTAACTCATGTTCTGATTGGTCAGACACTATTCTAACATGCAAATGTAATGCACATTCTGATTGGTCAAAACATCAATCTGTGCAATAGCAAAATCCACATTTTACTATCAGAAACTATGATGCCATCATGACATAACTCCCACTGTAACATTGTAACTATGACAATTACATTTGTGGCTTTTACACTGAGCACTCAGTGATTTATTGTGATATTGTGGCTATCACAACCACATTAATGGGGTGTACAGGAGTGTACTAAATGGGTAGCAACTCTGGTGGGGGAAAACTAGTGCCTCTTCAGGGGTAGCTCATCCACCTTTGGTCCCCACATTTACACTGTGGTCCAAGAAGCTGTAAGATGCACAGCATCCACAGCCCTGTAAACCGCTTTGACTGGCAGGCTAAACTAGGTGAGGGTAGCTGACAAGTCTTAAACCCTTGATGAGTTAGGGTTTGCCATCCCAAGCATGTGAAGACTGGATTCAGCAGACTGCATGTAGGAAACCGACAGCTAGTTCAACATGCAGAAAGGTGATTCCTGCCAATGTGTTGTGGAGCATATAGAGCATGATGTGGCATGTATGTAGTGCTGGTCATCTACTGTATCCGATTACACTCCAGCTGTCTTACCACCGGATACAGATGGTCTTAGATGACAGAGTGAGGTTGACGAAATGCAACTCTTCCTCACTTTAAACAAAGTCATCGCACAAGTCACATTGTCACTTATTACAGTGAATTCTCTATGACTCTCACTACGAAATTGTGGCTATGATAATATACATTTGTGGTAATTTCAGTGGATTCTCTATGACTCTCACTGCAAAATTGTGGCTATGATAATATATATTTGTCATAATTACAGTGGATTCTCTATGACTCTCACTGCGAAATTGTGGCTATGATGATATATATATGTCATAATTACAGTGGATTCTCTATGACTCTCACTGCAAAATTGTGGCTATGGTAATATATATATATATATGTCATAATTACAGTGGATTCTCTATGACTCTCACTGCGAAATTGTGGCTATGATAATATATATATATATGTCATAATTACCATATTTACCATATATGTTGGGACACCGTATTTGTTGGGACACCATAAATTAATTTTAAAAGTAATTTTTTTGTGCACTGTATGTTCTGGGACACATCGTTTTTTTCGAGTCGTAAGTTGTGGGACACCATTTAAATCATTCGAAAATTACATGTCGAAATTGCACTCCAACTGAAATTTTATTTAAAAAAATATAAAACTGTATACTTGACATAAAACTCTTCAATCCACTGCAGCAGCATCTCATCAACACAACCCTTCTCTTGCACACGTACGATCTATTCTTTTGGTACATGAATATATTTTTAGCTTTCTCATACCATGAAAAAATGTTAGAGACAACACACCACCTGAAATGGAAACTGCAAGGACAAAAGTCAGATGTTTTCAAATCTGCACTAGTCTTGCTAATTCTCACACTTTTGACACCCATCTTATAGTCAGTCCATCCAGGAATGCGATCAAAGTACACTAGAGTTTTATCCATGTTAATGATCATATTGTCGGCGAAATGATCTATTCATCACGTGATTTTATTTTGCTCCAAATCTTCTGGATGATGCTGGGTCATCGATGTTCGTGCACGAATCATTATATTGTAAACTTTAAAAACTGTTCCATTGTTTCACTTTATTTTAAAAAATATCGTGTATACTGGTGAATAGAAACCCAAGTTAGCTTCCATATCTCGGCCGTCTTTGTTTATTCGAAGCTAAAATATAAAAAATTGGCACACGTACAAGAATCCAAGTCGGCTTCTTATGTCAGCTTGCTTTGCAATAAAATAACCTTTGTATTGATATCCTTTAAAAAAAATTCAGCTTCCGAGTCCAAAGTCGGCTTCCAACGTCGGCTTGCTTTGTGATAAAAATAACCTTTATCTTTGATGTCCTGTTGGTAAGTTCAAAGAAGTTTACTGTTGGCTGCCAGCTGTGTTTATTTACCACCAGGGCTTCTATGTGCTTGGCAATTTTTGTAGTAATTATTACAAAGGTGCAGTGATGTCTGCGGATAAATAGTAATGATACTTTTGTAACCCGCGCCGGCAAAAAGATTGTCACTTGCACTCAAGTGAATGTGTTTTTAAATAATGATTTTTATTTGCAAGATACTGTCATACAGTAGACCTAGATATAAATTATTCTTGGCTATTTTGAACCTAACACCATGCCATGTGTGAATGGCAGTTGTCTTCAATATATCGGTTGATTATTTCCGTCTCGTTTGCGAATTCATCGACATCTGTGCACAAAGCACTATTTTGCGTCAAAATTTGTTCCATTGTTTCAATTTATTTTCAAAATTCCCGTGAATATAATTGAAAAGGAACCCAAGTTTGCTTCCATATCTCGGCCGTCTTTGTATATTAAACAAAAAAAACAACAACAAAAATCAGCTCACTTCACAAAATCCAGTCTGCTTCCGATGTCGGCTTGCTTTGCAATAAAATAATCTTTGTATTGATATCCTTTACCAATAAAAGAAAAAAGTAAATAAAAGTCGGTATCTGAGATCGGCTTGCTTTGTAATAAAAATCACCTTTTGTCTTTGATGTCCTGTCAGTAGGTTCAAAAAAGGAGTTAACTGATTGCTGCCAGTCATGTTTATTCACCACCAGGGCTTCTATGTTCTATAAGTTTGGCATATGTGGTTACAATTAATACAAAGGATCATTGACGTCTGCGGGTAAATAGTAACGATAATTTTGTAACCCAAGCTGGTGAAAAGATTGTCAATTACACTTAAGTGAATGTGTTTTCAAATGATCATTTTTATTTGCGACATACTGTCATACAGCAGACCTGGATATAATTCAATCTTGATTATTTTGCACCCAACACCATGTCATGCGTGAATGGCATCTTCAAGATATCAGTTGACTATTTCCCTCTTGTTTGCGATTTTGTTGGCTCCAGTTTTCAGTCGGATAACATGTTCAAACTTTGGAGCACAACCACACACAATTGCTTCTCAATGTTCATGTGAACAATGTGGTGTGGTATCGGACATAATTGATATACGCTACAGTATGGAATCCTACGCTTACGGATTTCGTGGAAATATTTTATTCTTAAATGCTCATGTTGAAAAAAGGAATAAATGATAACAACACAAGATTAGTTTCTTTCTTTTTATTATCAATTCAACGTTTTATTTATCTATTTTATTGCAACGTGCAGTTGGGTGGGGGGAAGCACAAATGCAATACAATTTTATTTCGTTTCTTAAGTCTTGGGACATATGACCAAAGTGAAAAAAATGTTTCACCATAAGTTCTGGAACAGGAAAAAAAATAATTATTTTATTGTGTCCCAACATATGCGGTAAATACGGTACAGTGGATTCTCTATGACTCTCACTGCAAAATTGTGGCTATGATAATATATATTTGTCATAATTACAGTGGATTCTCTATGACTGTCACTGCGAAATTCTGTCACTGCGAAATTGTGGCTATGATGATATATATATGTCATAATTACAGTGGATTCTCTTTGACTCTCACTGCGAAATTGTGGCTATGATAATATATATATGTCATAATTACAGTGGATTCTCTATGACTCACAGCAACACTGGCAGTGACAATTACATTTGTGATAATTACATTGAATTCTCTACAACTCTCACTATGACATTTGCAACAACAATTAAGTACAGTGAATTCTCCACTTTTCACTGTTAACCAATTCTGTGAATTTCATGGCTCCTACAAAGGAGTTTAAAGACCCAAAGAATGAGTTTAAAGACCCAAAGAATGAGTTTCAAGACCCAAAGAATGAGTTTCAAGACCCAAAAAACGAGTTTCAAGACCAAAAATATGAGCTTAAAGACCCGAAGAATGATTTTCAAGACCCAAAGAATGAATTAAAAAACCCAAAGAAATAGTTTACAGACCAAAGAAGATGCTTCAAGACCCAAAGAACAGTAAATGACTTTAATTAATAATATATTTTTGCACTACAACATTGTAAAAAGATTTCTTGTTGAAATATCCTTATTCTGGGTTCATACTGAACTCTATATGATAAATTTAAAGACTTTTCCCAAACTTTCAAACACCATAAACATAGATTTCCAAGACTTATTTTTGCTAATATTTTGCATACAGGTTATAAGAGAAAACAACAGATGCAAAATACTACAATATTGACAGTATAAGTAAATTTAAATGGGCCCTCTTTTCAATTTGCCATGTCTCCCAAATCATGAAATTAAACAAAATCTTATTTTATACCAGAAGAGTTATGAGTTATCGTTGTTTTGCCCAAAAGTACCAATAGCTAATACTTCTGCATCTTTATTCCATAGTGTGTAGTTACTGTCTACTAATGTGCATCTTACTGTTGGCATGACTCGTAAGGGCTCCTTCTCCCACTGAAGCCACGATGATCGTCTTTTTACACAATGTACAAAACACCTTTTGTTTACATGTTTTATACTTTTTCAGCCATTCCTTGTATTTCTCTTGTTCAAGCCATATATCATTTGAAAGAGTAAAGACCTGGCATTTTTAAACATGAGGTGAAACAAAACTGAAGACGTAAATTGACAGAACAAATTCTGAATTCTCAAGCATGTGTTGCTTTCACACACTTTCTACATAGAGTGAGCACTTGTTCAATGTACCCAAAATTCAAATGGCTTTAAAGTCTTGTTTTTAAAAAAATCGTGAATTAGTGTAATGAACATTTTGATTGGCCAAAGCTGAAGGACTCATCCAATCAAACTGAACGATTCATCAAAAGAAAGAAGCCAGAAAAACCAACTACATCTGATTCTAACAACCTTAGGCAATTTTATTTGTGATTATAATACAATAGTCCCCCTCTTATAAGGCCACTCCTATTGCAACAGGGAAGTGGCCTTATAATGAGGGTGGCCTTTCTAGAGGGGGATGACAAACGCGAATAGTAAATACATATGAAGAAAGTCATAAGTACATTTAATTCTAAATCATTTAATATTTTCATTAAAAAATCACATGCATGTTGTGAAATAAATGTAAAACAAACTGTTTCATCATTTTCAAAAGAATGTTATGAATAATCATTGATACAGTTTTAAAACTGACTTTATACTTATATTACAGATCACATCGTCTGTCACTTTGTTGGTAACAGGCTAAAAAACAATCCAGTCTCATCACAATTAAAAATATCCTTGCGGTCATATCCCCTGCATATATCGTTTAGTCTTTTGTTCCAATCTTCAACAACTTCATTATTAACATCAGCTGATTCTCCACTAAGGACAGAACTCTTAACATTGTGTCGCACTTGAAATCTGTGCAACCATCCGTTACATGCAGTAAAGTCGTCATATCCCAATTTAACTGACAAAACTGTTGCTTTTTCTTTGTCATTCAAATCAGGATACAAACATCTCCTGGTTCAAACAATCTTCCTTTCTCTGTCCATTTCACCTTCCCACTTCTGCAGAATTGTTTCCTTATCTTTCACGATATTGTTTATCTGAGTCTTTCCGACATTAGTTTTCTGTAAGGATCCTTGACCCCCTCACCTCTCGGTCAGCTGAATTGCTTTCACTTTCTCTTCTAAACTGAGAATTTTTCTTTTCCTTGATGACATGTTGATCTTTTTGCAGTAAGTTATTCATGTTGCCAACTACAATACTGATAAAACAATTTTTTAAACATCCCAAAAAATTGCCATGTGTTTTTAAAGGAAGTGACCTTGTCACATGATTTGTTAGTCGCAGTCTGGTACCCTATTGATTTTATACATTTCTTTACACTATGTGAGAGAAGCCAAAACAGCTTCGATATGTACCATTAACATCACGCAGATTTAAATTTGCGGCCGTTAGGATTTGTAATTTTGAAAATTATTGTCAGTAGTAATAGCCACTAATTATCAAAGTGAACAAGCTCAACATCTTACTAAGGGAAGTCATAAAGGCTATCAAACCATTTTCCTGCTGACTTGTGTATGTACATTGATACTGCCACTTCTCAGCTGTTACAACTGTTCAATAATTGTAATCTTAACAATTATCAGAGTGACTAAACCGGACATCTTATGATAACAAAGCAGTAAGGCTAATTGGATTACATGTACTTACCCTTTTGTATGGATTAAAATTTGAGTCTTTCTCAGCTTTGTGGAATAAATGTGGCTTCTCATGAGGCATAAATGATATATTAACCTTAGTGGTACATGTACTTTAGTCAACACTTCTTTCAGTAACAAAAACGTGACATCAGGAAACAGAAATCGGATTACGTAACACACATTATGAATAAAATACTGGTTCTGGATACATATTAAAATAAAATGCGGCCATTTATGAGGGGTAAATTTTATATTATTGCACTAATATGCTGGCCGCTGGTCACATTAGTTGGGTGGCCTTTCATGTGGGGTACTTTTGAACACAAACTCGTCAGTGCCAACGGATTCTGGCCGTAAGGAGCGGGTGGCCGCTGGTCAGGGAGGCCGTTCAAGAGGGGGACTACTGTAATAATAATAATAATAGTAATAATAATAATAATGAGGACTTTGTATAGTGCCAAATCTTTAGCAGATCTAAGTGCTTTACAACATTAGATAACACCTAAAAACATATAATGATATGATTACGAAAAACAAACACCATGAAATTAGAAAACAAACAAACGTGCTGAAAATAGTTACGGTGCTGACTTCCTTTGATGAGGGGTGTAGCCGACTTGCTTTGGACCTCGAGCATGTCCATCTATTATACTGAAAACTTCCGTTAAGTATGGAACACACAGATGATGACGGTGTTAGAGCCACTCTATTCACAGTGAGGTTAGAAATTATAAATCAATGAATGAATTGACTAAGTTCCTCGCACTTTTTATCACATTAAAGGTTTCTATTATTGAAATCGTTAGGGGGGTACAAACAAATGGGTTGGTATAATCAGACTATACATCCAAATCTAACAACCTTGGACAATTTTATTTGTGATTATGGAAAGAAATTAAATTTGTGGGGTTTATTTAAATTTTCAAAGACTTTTAAAGACCTCAGAGTAATCGGCTCGATTTTCCCCCACTTTCAAGGCCTTGAAAATGCTACCTC
Organism: Sinohyriopsis cumingii; assembly: GCA_028554795.2. Classification (NCBI taxonomy): domain Eukaryota; kingdom Metazoa; phylum Mollusca; class Bivalvia; order Unionida; family Unionidae; genus Sinohyriopsis; species Sinohyriopsis cumingii. The sequence continues at coordinate 55,490,682 of CM068836.1, forward strand.
ATTTTCCCCAAACTCTCAAAGACCATATGAACCCTGTTATTGGACATCTGATGGCACTGACATGTATGTTGTGTGATTTGTATAGTCACATGACTAGAAATGCAAGGTCAAATTTCATCAATGCTGTCATTTCTTCTAGTCTGTCAGCAGATTAAATACATAATGATTACAATCATTAATTTCATGCAGATATGACTCGATGTAACATAATTTTAAGTTTGCTAGGCCTGTTGTTAAGCGGCTACCTTATGCTGCATGGTGGCAGTGAATGCCACCTTTTCAAAAATAATAATAATAAACTTAGACTAATAATAACATCTCTTGTCCTTGTCCAAGTGAGGATACAGAATCCTTGTGTGGAACTTGTTAAATGTTGTCTATTTTCTCTTTGCTAAATAGCTAAACTAAATACATGTATCTTGGTAGCATACTACTACTGCTAATAATAATACATATGAAATAATAATGATAATATTAGTAATAATAACGCTAATGCTATTTGGTTTATAGTAAATAAATTTACCATAAACCAAGTTTGAGAGCATAACCTACTTTCAGAGGTCAGCTGTCTACAAAGGCCACTTCTGCCTTTTCCCATGGGTAACTGTTTTAGACAGATAAGGCTGAACAAATTTTTCGTAAGACTGGTGTGCATGAAATAGGGTCCAAGATAATGAGGGTGTAATGAACAAATAACTGAAGATACACAACTCAACAAGCCATAAAAATTAGGCCAATGTTGCACTTTTGGTATGGCATAAGTTGTTGAGATACTATTTTTCAGGAGTACAGGTAAAATTGGGTAAAATATAGGGAGTAAGAAAGGAACAGCTGAAAATATAAAAGTCATTCAAATACAAAAATGTGGTTCACAAAACTTTTGGAAGGGCCAAGTTACCCACTTTGAGTTGCATCCAAATACCAATTTTCATATGGGCAGAAGAATTTGGTCCAAGATAATTGGGGAACAAGAAACTTAGGAACAAATCACTAGGAAATGAATTAACATCTAACAAAACCTGGCAAAACACTATATACCTCTTTGTTGGCATGGGAATAACAATTAAATCTTACCATAATTAGGATTTGTTGCCAAGGAGAACACCAATACCTGGTTTTCCCCTATGCCTCGCAGTTCTGCATCTCGTCCCACTCTTCCCAGTAATGTGACAGAGTTCACATCTAAAAAGGAAAAGTCCTAACAATCACTTGTTCATATGTTTTTTAATGACACAATAATAATTTTTTTAATCTTTAAAAAGCGTACAGTACAAGAACCAGTTAAAATCAGCTCAATGATCAAGTTTTCTTACAGCAGTCTAACAAGAAAACAATAATCAAAAGGTTAAATATTTCCTTCTGTAATACTAACCACAGCTAGATAATAAAATGCATAAATGGTGTCCAATGTTATATCCATCTGCCATCATTTCAATTCAAGGCAAAATTATTTTGTAATCACAGCCGAACCTTATGAACTCTTAATCACTTTACATCAGTCCAAGAGACCAGGAGTCTGAATTAATGAGATTGCTTATAATTATAGATACTCTGTCAAGTCCACAACACAAGATTGATCTGTGTCACGAATTCAATGATATTCAACTGTACTGTATTGTAACATACCACACCGTACTGTACTGAACCATACCATACTGTGCTGTACCGTACCATACCATATCTATATCGTGTTACTGTTCTTTAACTACCTTTCAGCTTCTGAATTAAGAGCTAAATTATTTAAATTATGACTGGTGCCATTAACACCTGACCAAGTTTACCGGTCATCTTTGTAGGCCCTTGGACACAAGGTTATTGACCAATGGATCTCAACAAGGAATGCAGTCTTGAACAAAACTTATCTTACTGAAACCATTATTTTTTTATATAGGGTTTAAATATATAGTTTAATTCTTAACTGCAGATAGCAGAAAGGACTTTCAGCAAACTGTTTGATGGCAAAGCTAACTCTGTCTCACCTTTCTTATAATAAACTCATTTTCTTGTAAAGATATCAACTTTTTTTTACAAATCTTGTTGAATAGTGCTTTGTTAAATACATAATTGTTTTGTGTAGCAAAGTCAGGCATGTTCTAAATAAGAGCTGCACATTTGAACATTTCTAAAGGAGTCTGATATGGCATATATATCACAATTTAACCTAATTATGCATTTCAGTCGATATTACAACTTCAGATGTTTTTCACAAACCACATATACAAGTTTTATATTGTTTGGCTCAGTAACAGCATTTTATTCAGCAGTCGATGTTGATTTTGAAATACAGATGCTAAAACAAGCATAATAGCTTGATATCAAAGGTACCAAACAGGTTATGTACAAACTGTTTGTACATGTACTTCCTGCCTGTGTTGATTGAAGGCAGGAAACTGAAATGTACATCACCTGTCTCCAAAGAAGGGAATAAAAATGGTACCTGCTGAGGAATTATTCTCGGAAGCACAGCTAACACAGTTCTGACAATAAAACTATGACTGAGGTCTGAGGGTAGAGGGATGTACACTGATGGTGTTATTTAAAACAACATGGAGTGGACATCCACACTATTTAGTTGGCATCCACTGATTCCCATACAAGTCTACAACACTGGTATACTCCAAAAACCAAGATCCTTGTACTGCACATATAGGTATATGAAAATAAGAAGAACAGTACAGTCTATACAACAAGTACAGATGGCAATGGAGATATATGGATAGATTACAAAGGATGCACAAATAGAAGAACAAAACAAGTTGATCTCATATATCTCCTGCAAACAAATACAGAATCATAAGTATTAGTTCTTTTCATTTTCAACTTTGTTGCTACATCTTGATATTCCAAACATTTGGGCGTTTTACAGGATATCAAAATGACCAGTCTTAGATTCATAGACATAATACAGAAAGCTCAAGACAACTTGTATAAAGACATCAGTGGCACATTGCATGTCATTTCATTTTCTTGTTGATAATTTGGGGTGTAACAGGCATTAATATTTGCCTAATGGGACCACTAATATATCACCAACGTACTTACATCTTTCTCTCCCTCTTCTGGGAATTTCCTCTGCTTCAGCACAATAACTCCTAGTAACAGTGCGGCCAGTCACAGCAGCAAACTAAAAGCAAAATCAAAATACTGGTGAACTGTTCCATCTTAATTCTAATCCATTCAGGCATATAAATAATGTGGCACCGTCAAAATTTACCACACTTTTAATATCCAATTTACTACACTGTTCATGCCTAATTACCACACTTTTCACAACTAATGTTAATTACCACTTTTGGAGCCAAATTTAGGAAAATTAATACCTAATTTACCACTTTTAATATCTAATGAAACCAATTAATACCCATCCCTATAAATTCACTCTTCAGGATCTATTCTTGGCCATTAAGCCTGACACAAAGTAAGACTAAACAGCAACAAGATAACACGATCTAAAAACTTTCCTTTTTTACAACTTCAAACCAGAGTGAAATGAAAAGCACATTTCCTGTCTATTATATTGGTGATCCTTCATTCAACAAAGGTTAAAACTCAGATCTAAACCTACTGACAATCACCGAGTACAAAATCCCTATTTTTTATACAGTGGTCCCTTCGTTCAACAGAGGTTAAAACTCAAATCTCAACCTCCTGACAATCACCGAGTACAAAATCCCTATTTTTTATAGTGGTCCCTTCGTTCAACAGAGGTTAAAACTCAAATTTCAACCTCCTGACAATCACCGAGTACAAAATCCCTATTTTTTATACAGTGGTCCCTTCATTCAACAGAGGTTAAAACTCAAATCTCAACCTCCTGACAATCACCGAGTACAAAATCCCTATTTTTTATAGTGGTCCCTTCGTTCAACAGAGGTTAAAACTCAAATTTCAACCTCCTGACAATCACCGAGTACAAAATCCCTTTTTTTTTATACAGTGGTCCCTTCATTCAACAGAGGTTAAAACTCAAATTTCAACCTCCTGACAATCACTGAGTACAAAATCCCTATTTTTTATAGTGGTCCCTTCGTTCAACAGAGGTTAAAACTCAAATTTCAACCTCCTGACAATCACCAAGTACAAAATCCCTATTTTTTATACAGTGGTCCCTTCATTCAACAGAGGTTAAAACTCAAATCTCAACCTCCTGACAATCACCGAGTACAAAATCCCTATTTTTTATAGTGGTCCCTTCGTTCAACAGAGGTTAAAACTCAAATTTCAACCTCCTGACAATCACCGAGTACAAAATCCCTATTTTTTATACAGTGGTCCCTTCATTCAACAGAGGTTAAAACTCAAATTTCAACCTCCTGACAATCACTGAGTACAAAATCCCTATTTTTTATACAGTGGTCCCTTCGTTCAACAGAGGTTAAGATGCAGATTTCACCCCCCTGACAATTACCGAGTACGTTTTTTTTATAGTGGTCCTTTCTTACAAAGACATCCCTTTGAAACAGTAAGGTGTCCTTATAACAATGGTCATCTCTAATAAGTATGAAAAAATAATTAAAATATACCATTCTGGTGTTAGGCAAGGTGGTCTTAAAGGGGGGAGGCCTCTCAATTGGGATACACTATATCCCGATTTGAGAGCGGTCTCAAATGCAGTGTGGAAGTTTGCAAAGGTGCCATAAACCATGACACACACACACACACTTCCGTAATAATTTGTGAAAAATTTATTTTTTCTCTACAAGTTAAATAAATCTTGTCCAGTGACAGAGAAGAACGAGTTAAAATTTTCTGCAACCTTATACAAGAGCTAATATCACTTAAAACAATGTCATTCATTTTTGATGGATCTACATTGTTTAAGGTTAAAAATGCCCAATGAATTGAAATGCCCATATGAAATGCATTTGATTCTCGGCCATATTTGATTTCTGTGTAAAAACTTTTTAAGTAGAAAAGCATGAATAAATATCTATCATGACAATAAGAGTGTATGTCTTGGGTCTGCTTGACTCTAGGATTCGACACCAACTTTTTCAAGAAGAAATCCTGCTGGACTTCCTGCTAATGAAAACTTGTGGTCCTTCAGACTGATAGGTTTTTCTCATTTACTTATTGAAAAAAATGTGTAACTATACAATAAAATCTATATATCGTAATAAAATAAAACACACATATACAAGGTTGTTATTCAATTACAGTTTACATTAAATTCATCAACACTGACTGCCTTGGGTACATTCTTTGTACCAACAAAATGTGTAAACCTGAGAAGAAATAATAAATTATGGAATTAACAAAATTCAATAAACTAGAATGGATGTAAAGTTAATTTGGTGGTTTAAGAGTTTACAATAATCAATGGTATGAATATAAACGTAAATTGCTGGTTTAAAAGTTACAATATTATAAATGGAATGGTTCTAAATGTAAACGTCTGGTTTAGGTGGTGCTATACAGTTTCGCATTTTGCATAGGGTTAGGAATTTAAAGAAAAAGAATGTCCCCGGCTTTCCTCACTGGTTATACTGGCTATTTAAAAAAGACCTTGTATATCTTAGGTATAATGCAAAGAACCTTTAATTCCCTTTATTTTGGTGTATGATTGATGGGTGTACTATGGGTTATAGAGTATACAGCTTGGCCTTACTTCAAATGTGCACCTTTCAAAAAAGTGCTAGCTCTACTTGGTCATTTTCACTTCCTGAACTTCAGAGGTCAATTGTATAAAAAAGAGCCGATAACTTTTTTTACATTTTATATATTTGGTAATTCATTCATTGCACTTTCAGAAGCTGGTATTGTCTAGTCTGGCAAAATTCATTTTCCCTATTTTAATAGCTGCTATGTATAGTGTACTTTAGACTAATTCAGACTGATTTTTTAACACAAGGGAGCAGTCATTTTAGTTAGCAGTGTGCTTAAATCATGTAAAATTTCCAAAAGTACAATATCCAAAAGAAATATCATCCACATTACATTAATGTAGCATAGAGGTATGCAAACATTCTCTCCACTGTGCATGTTTTAAATGCGAACTACTTCACCTTACATACGTCACTCTCTCAAAAGTACGTATTATCTGGTGAGCGCCACCTTAATAGTTTAAATTTCTGGTTTAATCATTTAAATTCGTAATAGAAAATAAAAATAAATAATATTTATCTTCATTCACTCGAAAGATGAACAAAGGTACATAACATCTGTCTCTTTGGAAGACGTATTGGTGAGCCATCACTAATAAGTGACAAAGACTGACTGGAGGAAACGATATGGTCCTGTTCTAACTGACCAGTATCGGCAATAGCCCTGATAATATTTCGACAATATTTGTCCATCAGGTTGATAGTGCCTATTTCCAAACCTTCTGCTTTGTCCAAACCACAAAATTTCACATAGTATATGGGAGTTAATGTTTAGTGACAAAATGAGCATTTTTAAATATGACATGAAGTTTTTTTTCCAGAGGCTACCTACTTCCGCAACAAAACAGACTTCTCGCTTCAGAAGAGTCAAGAGGCTGCCTTGTCAGGGTTTTTTCTAAAGCTATTCCTTCTGTGGTTCTCTGATGAGTCATGGGTTCTGACTGTATCGATTTAAAAGTTTTGTTGCCAACTACAACTGTTCCTATCTTATCATGTGCATAACAAACTGAATATGTCATCTCATCCTTCTCCTTGTTGTGATTTTGCCATGGAAATTCCCGCTTACAGATATCCTGGAATTTTCATTCTCTTTTGGTTTTGTCGTACACATGTTGTACTTCAAGTTTCTCATCTTTTGGTTTTTTGCTTTTCATGTGGTAGAGAGACATTATCAAGAAATCTCCACATTTTCAAACACACAAACATATAACAATATGTTAGTTGTGTAAACACTTTATGTTCTTATATGATTAACAAAAGAAGCACCCAACTGACAATGATAATTTGTTTTAAATGGCGTAAGCATCTTTGCTTTAACTTCATTTTGTTTTTGATTTTCACCATTTTTGACATGTTTATAATTAAATGAAAGATTCATACAATCCTATTATATGGGATATATCTTTTTATTTTTTAATATCCATAATTTAAAATAACAGGCATGGTGGACCAACCAGCTTTAGGAAAGTGGTGGTCCTGAAAATCAGGTGGCCTCGGGCCAGCAGGCCTGCATTAGTGTAAAACCATGACCTGGCAGCATCTTAGTTGTATCTTTGTCTTGAGTTAGTTTGATCACAAGCATCTTTGACCAATTACTAATTCTGGTTAATTGTATCCATCCGAGGATTAAAGCCAAAGGTAATGATGTATGCATATGTATCATTTGACCACACAAAGAGCAGTCCTGACACAGAAACTATATAGCAGACAAAACATTATAGCATATACACAGCAAACATGGACAGCAGGAAGATCATTGCCCACAATCACTGGAAATAGGAATCATGTTATGTAATTATCCACAGACAAAATATGTCAATGGGTGATAGTACATAACATATAACAAGTTATTAATTTTATGACTAAAGCTATAAAGTTTTGGGAGAGGAGGAAATAAGGGGCCTGTATATACATGAAGCTCAGAAAACGACTCATCCAAGAAAGTAGCAAATTAAGAGAACCCCCCGCAACAAAAACGATCAAATAAATACATTTTCTTTTCAAAATTCTTTTTTTTATTTTTTTTTATGGGAAAAACAACACTTAAATATCAGACGGTGGGAACACAAACACATAAAAGTCTTTGAATATTTCAGACAAAGATCCATGGGGGGAGGGACACATTCGAGACCAAGAGCTAATCATAGCTAAAGGTCGAAGATGTACCCACAAATAAAAACTAACATGCTCCTAGAACACACATATCTGCAATTATGTAAATGTCATCCTGGACTCTGTCAATAATTTCTGAGCAAAAGGAAACTGGAGATGATTGTGTTACATTTCGTACAAAGAATTTCTAATTGCTTTTATAATTTAATGCATTTTATTTTAACCCAGAACTTTGCAATGAATTTTAAAAAATCTTTAGTCGTAAAAGTATCACATGCTTGTTTCTGGCCAGTATTTGGCAGTATTTGGGTATGTTTGTGCAGCATTTGGGTATATTTGGGCAGTATTTGGGTAAATCGTGTCGCCAGTTGCCAAGAGTGTGATATACCTGAAAAATTACCTCTAGTTCCCATCAGTCGGCCAGTGAACACAATATTCAACGCCGTTTATTTTTGTTGGAAGACATCCACCTAAACAACATAAATATCAGGATGGACATCTTACATTGTTGCATCACAGGAATCTGACATTTTATCAATAAAGTATGATGAAATCTCTGACAGTATGAAATCACCTTACTATAACTTAACACAAGGAGTGCAAGCTTGACCCCAACCATCCACTCGATTTGACTTTTGTCACTTGTCTTTTATCGCTTCAAAATCTCAAGAAGACTGAAAAAGCTACACATATCCATTCAAAAGACAATAACATACCAACACATAAATCTCGGACAACCATCACATCAATCTAATCCGGCAAATTAATCTTTATTTTCACCATTACAGTCAACAGTCTTTCTACAGACTCCATCAGGCAGAAGTAGCCCATCTCACCAGAGTCTACCCTGCATTAGGGTCTAATACTCATACTGATCATGGCACAGAGTCTGTGTTATTTTTTAATACTAATGGGTACAGCATCTGTCCTGGCTTTAATATTCGACATTATCAACCACTATTTCTACTATCCTAACTTTAACTAAAAATTTATATAAAATTATCATATGATACAATCTGAAATAAAAGGCAAGTTAAACATTTAATTTGTGAATTTACTTTCAAAGTGTTATTCATCCCATGGCAGTATCAGCTACTTCTGCCTAATGGGAGTCCTGTAGAAAAACTTTGCGAAAATAATGATGAAAATAAAGGTTAATTCACCAGATTAGATTCATGCGATGGTCATCCGAGAGTTATGCATTGGTATGTTACTATCTTCTTAATGGATATGTGTAGATTTTTCAGTCTTTCTGCGATTGTGAAGCAAATAAAGACATGTGACAAAATTCAAATCAAGCAGATGGCTGATCGTACTTTATTGTTAAAACGTCAAGACTCCTGTGTTTACACTAACATGGATTCTATCTCAGTATGTTTCCCCCACAAGTCATGTCAGTTAAATACAAAACAAGGCAGTCAACAACTTCGTGAAAGATTTAACAAGGTTTTAGGCAGGTCATGAATCTTTAACCCCTTCCTGTCTAAAAGTCCTTCCATGAGGGTGAGGGCACCATATACACCACTCTAGTCCTACATGTAAGACCTCAACACTGATATTTATGTTTTGGGTATCAGGGTCTTACTGCCTAATGGCTCTGTGTAGCATGTTTTTATGTTGTAACTTATGACACTTTTCTACAAAGGAAAGTCATAATGTTTAAGTCAGACTTTACTTAATACTCTGATGTCATTTCTTTACTAAATTTAAATTCTCACAACCTGTTTACATGTCAGTTGGCTGGAAAGCAATGAAAACCTGGAATGCCAAAACTGGGTTAAGTTGAAATATTATTCTTTAATGAAACATATAATAAAAAATATTACGCCTATTGGAATTGTAAGCAATGTTTTGTTTCAAGAAATATATCTGCACATGAACCTACTTTTGCATACCTCGACTACCGTAGCATTTCAACAAATTCAAATGTATGTAAATGGAACATGAAAATGCGTCCATTTGCTAGTGTCAGATTTTGATACAACCAGGATAAAAACTACACAGTAAGTATATCGAGTTAAAAATTATATATCAATTTGCGTTAAAGTGTCGATATGAGATGCCAAATGAGATTCCTTAAACTCTGACAACTCGTTCCGATGTCAACCGACACAGGAACACGCTATGTAAGGCCACAGGGGCTCGTTACAAGAGTATCCGTCCTTAATCAAAGGATGGGGGTTTTAACCTGTAACAATATAAGACAGGTTAGAACCCCCATCCTTTGATTCAAGGACGGATACTCCAAATTTTCTTTGTAACGAGCCCATGTGTACAAGGCCGTTATTTGGATAGTAAGACGTAGCTCTAAAATATAAATAACTTATGATAGTCTTACATATAGGACTACCACCACCCACCCCTCTTTTCATCCCCACCAAACTATATTCAAGCACGCTCATGGGAAAATAATGTTCTAATTAGATCTGTTTATTCTCTTTTCAACCATTGATCTCTGATAAACCTGTTTAAATATGTTGCGAAGCATTGTCTTTGAGATCCGAGTTCCCGGTTACCCACGTGCGTCTGCTACTGTACAGTTAAAAGTCAACTTCCGGTTCTATTAAAACCAACACCATCAAAAAGTATACAGAACAAACGAAAAATCTAAATTTTATACGGGATTGCATCATTTATAAACCAAGGCGCACTTAGTCATAGGCGACTCTATTTTATTTTCGATACTACTCGTTGAGCTTTTTGGGCTATTTTCTATTGGAAATTAGTGCAATAATAAGATAAACGCAAACTATGTTAATTGTACAAAACGTATTTTGCAAGACAATACCATGACCAACTGGCATGAAAGTCCTGAAGTTCTTTGGTCAGCCATTGAAAATGACAATATGATATTGAGATACAAATATGTATGTATGATTAAAAAAATATATACGTGAGTGATTTTAAAATGATAACAATGCATTTTCTTTTATATGCTCAATGAACATTGGCAAATAATTTGTCTTTGATGATATTAAAGTAAATCACAGTAATGCAAAAACAATTCAAGAAAATATTATACTGTTATTAAGGAATAAAAACGTTTGCCTAACACAATGTGCCAAAGTATATTATGCGAAATACGAAATGTTTTTTAAATTGTTTAATAGTTCCAAAAAAAACAAAAACAAAAACAAAAACAGAAGATATACGCAAATTATATGCTGAACACCGTTACGGAGACACCAATAGGCAACTATTTGCAGATATTTAATTTAAATGCACAGCGGAACCATATTCTTTTATGGTTGTAACGTCCCCTCTTATAAAGAGGGGTGGTTTATTGGGTTTGGCTGCGTTATCCAGAGGATGACCTCCCTCGATAGTATAGCCCGGCGGGAGTGAAAGAAGAATGGAATTTCAACAGAGAACTGAGCGAGAATACTGGGAAGAAATAAAACAATACGAGCCCTCTTTGACAAGAAAATAACAAATTTAATCAGAACAAATTAAACGGTAATTCAAATTCAAGTTAGATTATATAAGTAGAATTTAACAGGTGTGTCCAATTTGGATTTATTACATCAACATAACGAGAGGTGAAAGACGTCCTGGTCCCTTTTACTCTGACCTCGTCCTTCTTTCTTTCTTTTCCCGTACTCTAATCTTCGGACTGTCTCGTCCTTCTCGCCGAAAGCTGTTCCTTAAATGACAAATTCAACCCATAATACTGTATACATATTATTTAAATGTACATACAATTCTCTTAAAGTTATTCAGAGCCTGTGGTTATCCACACACCGAGTAAATTCTGACTTAGTACGGTATGACATTGACCTCGCTTTCCAGGATGGAAACTTTAAAGTGACCACCTACGAACCGCACAAGACTGTACGTTTACCCACTCACCAAATCGTCAGTCGACCCTAGGAAAAACTGTATCAAATCGTGTAACCACAAGCGAGTGAGGCTTCCCAATCACTTCACCTTTGCCGTACGGTCACATCGGTATTGGTCAACATATAAAAAGGAACAAGGTCCAAGATCGATAGTTCATTGTCACTACCAACGTCAATCGAGAAAAATAAATCCTTTCAAACAGCAAGTATCGAGCGTAAGACTCAAGTCGAACGAAAAACTCAGGTGTGATTCTATGCCTCGCGATCACATTACCAATGCAGTACTACATCTTAGTTGTGTATGTAGTAATACCATGACAAACTATGTGCAACCAGTGCAACTTCCAGACCATAAAACTTTACCTTATGAACTTGCTGATATCACCCAGTATAAAAAGGGACGACTTCCAAGAACGATTCTTCACTGGAAGTACAAGCGATGAGAAAAATTAATCACTCTAAATAGAGAAAGAACAAACATCATTGACCTCATTCACCCCATACCGTCACAGCAAAGTACGTCCAAGTAGGGAAAGGAGTATGTTAGCATCCAAATGTCTTAGACAGCGACCTCGAGAAAATTTAGGACGACAACTTACAGCGACATGGTGGAATTTAAAGACTTCGCGTCTGACGTTCCAGCCGAGGAAATAGCAGGTTCCATTACGGACCTACTAGACTCTGTTAGAGGAACTCAAACGTCATTGCCAAGTCAAAGATCGAGGTCGTTTGAGCCTATCTATGTATCACGACATCTTGAACTTCACCTGTATGTCTCGGGCTTAGCACACCTGCAGAACTAACTTCTTCCAAACTTTTGAGGGCTATAGAAGACGTGCAGAAGATGAAAGAAACATCTGACATCACCGATGGAAAAGTGACCATTCATATGGCATACGTTGTACCTCCTTGGGAAGAAGACGATGACTGTGCTTGATCTGCTTACCGATAAGTGTACCTAGCACGATGGACGTAACAGCAAATTTACGAATAAAAGGGAGTACGTGATGAGAAACATCTACGCTGGGACACAAATGGTAGCTGACCAGATTTTAAACAACGCGTAACAGATAGGGAGAGAAACATGAACTTTGTCCTATTTGATTGGTTGTTACTTGCTTTGTTTTAGCTTTTTCGTGTAAATGGAAATGTAGTGTAAATACGTTGTACATGAATTGATTTTAGGAAGGCGTGAACTTTAATTTAAACAGTAGTTTACTAGAACCAAGAACTAAATAACTTGTAAATAGATTTGTTTCATGTCCAAATGTTTATGCATTAAATGGATAGTGCTTAGATCAAAGCACAGGCCAGAGAGCCCATGTATATACTTGAATAAATGTTTTGAACCCATACAATAGATTTTTCTTTTTCGAGCCTCTATTCTATGTGTGAGTTTTTCTTTAGAACATTTCTGTCATCTTTTATGTGTGTTTGAATATATATTTGTTTGTTTCTGTATGTCTATGTTTGTCCCTATCAACCCTTTGTCCCTACAAATACATTTTACACTATAAAACGTTTTGACCCTATAAATCCCATGACGTCACCCAATGTTCAATTCCCATTGACCTCCAGGTGACATTCCCATGTTAAATTCCCATTGTCTCCAAAGTGCAGACCCCCCATTTTAACATTAAAGTCCCATTGTCGCTGAAAGGACCCCCTATACTACTTCTGTTTTATAGACGTCCGCGTTTAGAAAATTGCAGGAACAATTTGAAAGAAAACATTTTTTTAAGTATATGATTCTCAGAGATATTGTAAACTGGTGCCTTCATCCGTAATATGCTTAATGTACCATTTTAGCGCCATTTAATCGCCATCTTATGAAGATTTGGCAATTCTAACTTTATAACACAACCAACGTGGAGCATCTTACGCACTTTTATCCGTTCCACTTTCAAATTTTGTCACTAGGAATGACACGCTACAGTGATAAAAACACTTCTAAATCTGAAGGAAAAAAACGGTAACAAAAAGAAAGCAAAACAAGAACTTGATGTGTGGTTTGTACAAGACGTATATGTACAAGATGCATATGTTGTTACCACAAACTCTTAATTTAGAAGAAGGCGCGCAGACTTAGAACATTAACACTAGAGACTTCCCAATTCTGAATAAGCGCGTTCCTCAATCTCTGGATGGTTTGATATGTTTTAAACACAATAAATACAATTTTAGATTTTCAAATATTTTAGATATCTCGCGAATAAAACCTCAACATATGTCAGAAAGCATTTTTTACATGCTGCTGCCATTCAAGGAATGAGTAACGAAATCATTTTAGAAAGGAATCAGCTTTTAATTCATTTATATCCTTAAGTTTATCCAAGAATGGTAATGGCAGTTAATGCACTATCTGCCATAATAACGGCAACTAATATCTTTGTTACCGTTTTTGTTTTACTGTCATTTTCTTATTTACAATTAATATCCCACTGTTATCTCATATTTTTAAGGGGCCCCGAGTGGCCGAGTGGTCTAAAGCGCTCTTCGTTACGGATCACTGCCATCTCACTTCTGTCTGCGTGGGTTCGAGTCTCGGATTCGACTAATGTGGATATGTGAGAAAGCTTGCCAGTAGCTTCTCGTGGGTCGGTGGTTCTTTCCGGGGTTTTCCTGGGTTCTTCCTCCACCATTAATACTGCCCGCCATGTATAGCCAATCGAGTGCTGAAAAATGGCGTTAAACCCTACAACAACAACAACAATCTCATATTTTTAATTATCTCGGCTCAAGTTTGATTTCAGCATGCTTTTATGTCGTATGCTGAACTGGTAGGACTTTACAGTTTTATGCCATGCTGGGAAAAAGCTTATTAAAGATCATGTCAAATTGTTGTTTAAATCGTGCTGATTATAAATAAATGTTATCTTATCATATCTTATTAGTATTATGGGGGACGATATGATGATAGGTGGACTCTGTGGGCACAGAGGGAGTTAACATTATGATAAAACAAAAGACTGTTGGCACATCGCTACTTCAAGGGCCACCACAGGCACATGAACACTTCCAACGTTGAATTCAATTTGGATTTTCACTAAAGTTTATTCAGAACTTTAATTATTAGGACTAGTGTTTGTAATTCTATGATTATTTAGGATTTAATTCGCAATACCGTAAGTTCCTTTTCTTACATTTTCTCTTTGTATTCCTGGGAGATGCATTATTTGTTGAATTTTGAAAAAGCTTGCTGATCCTCACTCTTTTGTATTACTTATTTTAAGACCATACAGTCGTAAAGGTCTCACTGGACAATTTATCTAGTGAATTTTCATCCAACAATGACCTATGGCAGAAAAATGAGAATAATTTTACACTGAAGATACAAATAAAAACAAATAATTTTTGTAGAAAGCATACATGTGAGATTCTGACTGCAGCAATCAGGTTTTTATGCTGAACCAACACTGCCACCAACCCCTAAATTTTACATTCATTTCTGACAGGAAAGAGCCATTTTGAATGTTTTCTGTGACAAAACAGCTAAAAGAATCAGTATGTGCCTTACGCATGAATAAAGGTTACTAGTACTATAACAAATTAACATACATTTCATCGCCCCTTAACCCTCTAGATTTTTATATATTTACCTCTGTAGCAAACACATACCGCTCCGGTGTTCTAGCGGGTTCGATCCCCGGCCGAGTCATACCAAAGACTTACAAAAACGGTACTAACAGCTACATCGCTTGGCGCTCAGCATTAAGATGTTAGTGTTAGGACTGGTCGGCCTAGTGTCAGGATAATGTGACTGGGTGGGACATAATGTCATATGTCTGCGGCATGATGCCGCAGTACTAGACATCACTATCAACTGCCACATTGCAGACATCGTAGCGATATGACCGATTTTTTTTAAAGCTACGTTAAAAACCCAAATCACATCACATCATATCACATCACATCATTCTTACAACAAAAATAAAACGAAATGTTAATAGTGGAGGGTCACTCACACCTACTTATTGTACTTATTGACAAACAAACACACATCTTTGCTATCCATTACCCATTTTAATGGGGACGGGGGGATATGTAATTATTTACACTCATAATTACAATTTAAAGACATTATTTACTATCCATCACCAAAAACATACAAATTCACGTGAAAAGGGTATATATTAGATAGTTAACTTGTTCTATCACACATACTTACAATTAAACACAAGTTATTTACTATCCAACATCTACAGGCTTAAAGAAAATTTCACGTGGAGGGGAATTAATGGGTGGGGTTACTAACACTCGTCCTTACAAAACAAGGACATATTTTTATTATTAAAAACTCATCGTTGCAAGTAAAATAGATGAGGGAAGAGAGCGAAAACGATTGTATGCTATGAATACTTACATTTTTACATGCATCAAATCCTATAAAAACAGTTCTTGTTGCACCAAAGCTGCAGTAGCTACAATAAGGACGACGATGGCGGCAGCGACAGTGAACTCAGACGAGGAAAAGCGTTTAAGATATTTATAGATGATAATGAAAGATCCATGATCTTCAAATGAACTGCTCTTTTCAGAACCACTCAGATATTTTAGAAACGAAATACTACTCTTCCTTTCCAAACAACTGAAACAAACTCACAAAAGTGAATGTGAGTGAATACTAATATTAATAATTAGCGAATCAATATATTTTCATTTGCACCTACGCTTGGTGTATTGTCGAGAATAACAATCACAGTGAAATTTCAAACATATCACAAGAGTAATTTTTTTTCAGGATTCTTGCTCGTGTGACATGAAATATTCGTCTTTGTGTGAGGACTTATGTTCTCCTCTCTTAGTCTAGGGGGTTCCTTATTAAGGATGTGAACATTCAGGGCCCAATGCTCTTTCTCTCAATAGATATCACAAACATCTACACTTTGATCGCGAGAGGAGTTGTGGTTTGATAAAGAATCTAAAAGGTTAGTTTCCTGTCTGGATCAACGCATTTCTCCTGCTTTCATTGACGCTTGTTTTGACTCGGTTTAACTTAACTATTTCATTGTGCCAGGGCATCTTTTATTTAAAACATACAGCATTTGGGACACAATAGTTTAAAAAAGTGGTGACACAAAACGAAATACAGATTTAAACATACGCCCCGAACCATGCCCTAGTTGTCGAAATACTGCTCAGTACACGGAATATATCAACTACAACTCAAGCGAGAATAGCTTTTTATAACGTAGTTTCCGGTGACCTTTCCTTTGGAGAATATAATAGTTTTTTTCTGAGATCTCCCTTTATGCTTAAATTCGTACTGTCAAAATACAATTTACTGACAGGGTTCACATCGGAGAAACAAAACGCATGTTTGACATTTCGGATATTTGTCTAACTGGACGAGAGAATTGTCTCGTGTTGCAGGACAAGTTCATGGACGTCGCCCGCCTATCCAAAAATTGGAGGATATGAGTATTGAAAGGAGTCGTTTACTTGCTCGAGTTACAACGAGTGACCAGGAACGACGACGACGACGTGTACAATATCGAAAGCATTCTCGATAGGAACACGTAAAGTTGGAAAGTGATGTATCCAAGAAGTCAAAATACTTCATAACGGATATCCAGGCAGCTTCCATTCTTGAAGTGCAGCATCGCAAAGTCATCGACTATGAAAAGAAGACGACTTCATGAACGTATCACTTTCTTTAATTTCATCTCTCCAAGGGCCCCTGAAGAAAAAACAACAACAGTGGATGTGGTGTGGAGAACGTGTCGTAAAATTCGAATAGTCTTTTTTTTTCTTTCACATCGTCATGATTTACTATATCATTGGAGAAGGTATTGCAGACGCGTGTTTGCAAAAAGACGACAAATAATTGTTGCTAATTTTACTCAGCCGCACTGTATCGGTTATAATGTTTCCAATTTCTCGTCGATAGTAGCAACAACAGCGACAAAGAATGTAACAGTTACCACAATCAGAAAAATATAAAGTCACATCAACCACTCGGAGCCGTTGGAAATAAGGACACTCGAATTATGAATAATCAATTTTGTGTGACTTTACCCGGCGACGATTCTCTAGCCCAAGCGGCAAAATTATTTCAAGCGGTACAACTGCACCAGAAATCTCATCGGGAAGTGGCTTTGGTAGAAATCATTCATTCTTCTCAGGTCCTAATTATCACCGAGATCAAACCAGTTTCGTCATCGTGGAAATACTCTGCAAAAAATTACAAGAACATTTGAACAAAAATTATTCTAGCAGCGGTAGCCCATTTCCGAATAAATGTGCATTACATAAGAATTCCTTCGCATTATTATTGTAATGCTTGCCTTTGATTTGGAATATTTTCAGCTATCAGTTTCGTAAGGCACTCGACAAAACCAACAGACGTGTAATCGAGTATCATCCACCTTCACTTCTTCTTAAATTGGATTCTTTCGACAGGAAACGCTGTCCGTCAAGTTTTCTCCAGTTTATATACAATTCTGAGGAGAAATACAGCCTACACTTAAAAAAGAAAAAAAAAGAGAAAAAAACATTAACAGTAACAACACATTCTTTAAGTATGTTCGATACCTCATCGAACTGATCTTCCTTCTTTGTATTTTAGTATATTTTGAAGTACATATTTCTTTTTGGGTTTTTTTTTTGCGTGTGTGTGTGTGTGTGTGTGTGTCTAATTGTATAATTTGATCTCGTACATTTTATGAGATATTCAGTTTGTACTGTTGTTATGTATATTTAATTTATAATTTGTGAACCTTTGTCTGTGACTGAGGGTTCAGTTTTTCCTCCATGACTATGGTCATGTTTTGCCTACCTGATTTTTGTCATCATTCTAAGAACTAAACAAAATGTTTATTCAAATTTAAGTAGTTCAAGGACAAAACTTATTTACAATTTCTTGGAAGTTTCTATCCGAAATCATTAATTTTGCAGATTATTCTTTGACCACTCAGGTGGCCTGAGTGATTAGAGCGTCCGCCTCTGGTGTGGAAAGTTGCGTGTTCGAATCCCGGCCGAGTCATACCAAAAATTTATAAAAATGGTACTAGCCGCTGCCACGCTTGACGCTCAGCATTAAGATTTTAGTGTTAGGACTGGTTAGACTGGTGTCAGGATAATGTGACCGGGCGAGACATGATGCAAAAGCCTGCGACATGATGCCCAAGTGCTAGACATCACTATAAACTGCCACACTGCAGACATCGTAGAGATATGACTGAAAATATGTTAAAGCTACATTAAAAATCCATGTCACACACACACACACACACACACACACACACACACACACACACACACACACACA
Organism: Sinohyriopsis cumingii; assembly: GCA_028554795.2. Lineage (NCBI taxonomy): Eukaryota > Metazoa > Mollusca > Bivalvia > Unionida > Unionidae > Sinohyriopsis > Sinohyriopsis cumingii. The sequence goes on from CM068836.1 coordinate 55,509,506, forward strand.
CACACACATCAGAATATTCTTTTGCGTGATAGGTCAGGTGACAGTCTGTATTACAGATTAAACAATTAATCATTTCTATTACATAAACAGTCTGTGAATCACTTAAAGTTGTGTTTAAATATTATTTCAGAGGATTCATTTATTGAAGTCGTTCATTGGAATTACAAAGTGCTCATTGGTGGACAAAACACTACTTTGGGATTATTGAGAACTCATTAAAACACATATTGGGCTATATCATTATGGTACATCAACACATTCGAGACTGTTGGAATTCATTCTGTACTTTTGGACATGTGCTAGACTATTTAGGATTTTGTTAGATTTAATTCACAATAACGTGCCTTTTGAATGTAAATATCGTATTCACGGGAAATAAGTTATTTGTTAATTTTACTTAAATTGTTGGATTTACTTCCTCTTGTTACGCTTTTTAAGACCATAGAGTCGTAATACTGTAAACTGGACGAATAAAATGCATTTACTTACATCAGATACACAATTTATTCCTTCTTCGTAGTGTACTATTTTACAGACATCTTGGTATCAACATTAAATATAATATTTAATTCTGCATCTTTTCGAGAACGCTAGATTAAATCTTTTTGAAAGGTTTGAACTAAACTTACTATTCTCTTGAATATTATTTTCAACACAGCCAACTTTGATTACACTTTTATCCGGCCTGTCTAAATTTATATGCAAAAGGACTAACATTGTTTCTTTAATGTTAATTTGGTGAAATATTGTTATCCTGAAAAGTCAATCAAGGCAGTGATTGTAATCACCAGTTTTGCACTTAGCTACCGGTGAACGGCGTGGAGGGGAAGGGAGCCGGAGGGAATCAAGCTCATCTGTATTCTTTTAAATTCCATCTGACTAATATTTTGTGAGAACTTGGATCTCTGTGTTTGTCAACCGTGTTGAATACTGTACGTAAATCATTGATTTATACATAAACTATCACAGGTTACATGGGTGATGCATGCAAATTTGCACTTATTGCGCTGTTATATATTTCTCTTTTCTACATACTTGAAGAATGCTTTATACGTAAAAGAAACGTTATTATCATTTGTGAAATGGTGCTTTATTAACTGATTGCAAAATAAGTGATGTAATTCGTACATGTCACCGGCCCTGTGTTTGATATTCCTCCATGTAGGCACTGGGAGGGTATGGTTGATTACTGACCAATGGTCAAAACATGCAATCTTGAACAAAACTTATCGTGTAGAAACCATACATTTAATAGTAGATTTCTACCTTGACTCTTGACATTAAACCAACCGACTGCAACTATTCAGAACGTTTGATCAAGGAATTTACTTTACAACAAAAGTTAGAGTGCATAAAAATAATTTTTCTTCAAGTCACAAAGACTTTGCATTTGTTTATAATACAAATCGATTGTCCTCTTCATTTCCTATGTGTAAACCCTCCACAAACTTTGGGCCGATACGGTGTCTCGGACTAAAGATAATATGTTGACAATTTTTTCTTTCTTTCAGGTACAGTTACTTTAACGTTGTACACTTTTGACCCGAAATCAATATTCTTCTTTATTTTTCCTTAGTGCAAGCCCAATATTTGGGTAAAGGTTCATGGTGAACAATTGAACAGTTTAATTTTTTTTAAATAAGCCACAGTTTATGAACCTTTTGACCCAAAATTAACTTCGTTTTATCTTATTCCAAGTGAAATCCATCTACAAACTATTGTCCAGGTATGTGATGCAAAACTAAGTGTATTGTAAGGAAAGTATTTTTCTCTTTTCAGTCACAGAGATATTGACCCATGACATTTTAACCCCGAATGGGATATAATTCTCCCTTCCCCCAAATACAAGCCATTCCAAAGTTTGGTAACTTTAGATGGTGTTATTTTGCAGACGTGACATAGGGAGCATATATATATAAAGACAGAAGGGCGGACAACGTCATAGCGCATTCGGAAAAATTACATAATATTTCTTACGTTTGAAAGTGGAATAAATTCTAAACCGACATGCCATATTCCAGTAGCATGGCAAGTTAAAGACAATGACCGGATTTGAAAGCCTGATATCCACCCAATGATGGGTCTGGTTCATAGTTTGGCATGTAACTTAGGTTACTCCTACGGTTTACTAATACAATGTTTTATACTCAAATATTGTATAGTGAAACGCAAAACCAGTCTGTCTGCCGTTTTCTTTATCCGGGTTCTTTTTCTCATAAACTGCCGACATGGGTCGTATGCACTGTCCAGGGTGAGAGATTAAATTCCAATTTGTAATGTTGTTTTAAAAAAATAAATCCTCAAAACCATTACATACGATAACTTTAAAATACTATAAGTTACGATATCAAGGCATATTAGCTATCTGCGTTTGAATTATGGAAATTAATGTACTCAAATTTGAGATACCAACCACGTGGTATCTGTAAAACGGCAAAAGCTTGAATAGATGTTACTTTACAACATACACATTTTAGTTATTTAAACTTGTTAGATCCTCCACACCTGGGTAGAAGAGTGATGTAAGGCCATCGCCCTTACAGATTACTTGCACATCTCGATCTTGCCTCTGTCCGCACAAGTTCGAGTCCGGACTCGGCTAATGGGGGTGGGGGTAGGCAGATAGGTCTAAGGCGCTCGCCTTTACAGAACATTGGCATCTCAAGCCTGTCAGCGTGGGTTTGAATCACGGACTTGGCCAACGTGGGTATGTGAAAACTCTTGCCAGTAACTTCCCGACGGTCGTTGGTTCCACAATAGTGTTACAACGTAAGACACAATCACCCGATAGTTTTGTGCTGGGGTTAGCTACGATGTCGTAGCCTCAACTTGATTTGTTGTGGTTGAGGCTACCATCGGATCCCATATCATGTAATGGAGCCAAAAAATCATCACTAAAGTAAGAAAAACAAATAGTGTATAAATCTACATAAATATAATCATGTTGTGAAAGAAGATTGGTTTATTTTGAATTCATTAAGTCCTTACACGATAAAATAAATTGGCATGGTTACACTAACCTCACTGTGTCTGCCATGACATAATGTGATACTCTCGCCATGACCCTATTTCTATATCAGGCTTACCAGACCATATTTGGCTATTCTGTGCTATGTTATTATCAATCAAGTGGTGAATAATGGCTTCTTTGTGGAATTTCAATGTCACCGGTAAATCGTATTTACTTTTAATGCGCATAATTTCCAACTCGAACTGCATCATATTTTTACTATGATCTATTTACATTTCCAAATAAGACCTCAATGTCCTTATATGGCACAAAAACAAACGAGGCTGAGAATGGAAGTAGTCATTATTTGAACTAATATGGCGGACGATCTAAACGAAAATATTGGATAAGAAAGGTAAACAAGATTTTACTATTTCATCAATGATTTGCAATAATTCCAGTATTAAATAAGAGAACTACTCAATTTATTTCATTATTATCAAGGAACATGGTCAAAATTTGTGATATTAGGTTAAAAAAAAGCGTTGGCCAAGCCCGTGATTCACACTCGGCTTGCTCCATTGACAGGTATAGTTTCATGTTAGTACCTTGTCCACGAGGTAGGAGTAAGGGTACTAATATTAGTCCTGGGGTGTACTGGGTCTTCTTAACTAACGGTGCTTTGAAGTGTGTTTTAATGTCGACTAACAGTGCAACGAAAGTCAAATTTTCAGGACATTCACACAACTGGCAACCAATAACAACGCTTTTCTACAAAGTAAAGTTTTGTCAGATTTTACTTATCCTATAGTCCTACAATGTAAGACAGTACAATTTGTTTTAGTGCTACGTCTTACTATCCAAATAACGGCCTTGTATAGCCTGTTTTGATGTTGGCTGACATCTGAATGAGTAGTCAAAGTTTCAGGAATATCTCGGCTACGATGTCATAGCCTCGATTGTTGTGGTTGAAGCTACAAACTGATCCTATATAATGTAATGGAGCAAAAAATATCATTACTAAAGTCAGAAAAACAAACAGTGTAGAAATCACCAAGATAAGAATAATCTTGTGAAAGAAGATTGGCTTATTTTGAATTTATTAAGCCCTTACACGATAAAATAAATTGGCATGGTTACACTAACCTCACTGTGTCTGCCATGACAGATAACGCGAGGCTCTAGCCATGACCCCTTTTCTATATAAGTCTTGCCAGATCATATTTGGATATTCTACGCTATGTCATTATCAGTCAAGTGGCAAATAATGGTTTCTTGGTGGAATTTCATAGTTGCCAATAAACCGTATTTTTAATGCGCAGAATTTCTGACTACTGGGCCATATTTTTTCTACGATTTGTTTACCTTTCCAAAAAATTGGGCCCCGAGTGGCCGAGTGGTCTAAAGCGCTCACCGTTACGGATCACTGCCATCTCACCTCTGTCTGCGTGGGTTCGAGTCTCGGATTCGGCCAATGTGGATATGTGAGAAAGCTTGCCAGTAGCTTCTCGAGGGTCGGTGGTTCTTTCGGGGGATTTCCCGGTTTCTTCCTCCACCATTAATACTGGCCGCCATGTATAGCCTATCGCGTGCTGAAAAATGGCGTTAAACCCTACAACAACAACAACAACAACTACCTTTCCAAATAAGGCCTTAATGTCCTTATATGGCACACAAACAAGGCTGAGAACGGAAGTAATCATAATTTGAATTAATATGGCAGACAATATAATGAAAATATTGGATAAGAAAGGTAAACAAGATTTTACAATTATTTTTCAATGATTTGCGATACTTCCAGTATTAAATAAGAGGACTACTCAATTTACTGCATTATATGCAAGGAATATGTTCAGATTGTTGATATTAAGATAAAAGAGCACCCGGTGTTAATCACACCTGGCTTGCTCCATTGACACAGTACCCATCCACGAGGTAGGAGTAGGGTACCAATATTAGTACTAGGAATATCTCACCACTTGGCCGTTTATATTGACACTCTTTCACTAATTTATGTGTAATATATATATATATATATATATATATATATATATATATATATATATATATATATATATATAGCTATTGAATACTTTAGAATTAAAGGTTTGAAAGGAAACAAAGTTAATTTATGTTCATTATGTTGATCCCACTTAGCAACACAATGTAGGTCAGCAAAATAATCAGTGTTTCCCTTTACCCTCATTTGCGCTTCAGAGACCCCCAAATTTTTAATTTGACCCCCATTTTTTGTACCAAATATTTTTAAAATACTCAGTCTGACCCCCAGTTTTGACACCAAGGTGGTTTTTGACTCTCAGTCTTGCACCCCTAGGGGATACACTGATAATGTTATAATTATTATTCTGTACATTGAAGTAACTTTACATGCCAATTTATAGGAATATAATAAAGCTTGTTTTGTGTGATACATTTGGTGGTTTTGTTCATGATCATCTTTGCTGACTTAGATGTTTGGAGAGCCTTGAAAGAGAATCATCTCTAGATTTAGAAAATGCATGTTTTACAATCTAAAATGTTCTTTAGTTGCATTCAGTGTGTGAACCTTGAAAAAATTAATTTCATCCTGGAAAACCCCTAGAAATTTATCTTTAGAAAAGTGGGGGAACCATGGGATTAACATAGTTGAATTTGGAGTATGTTTCTTTAATAGAATGAACAAAACAATGCTAATGTTGATGAAAGCAATTACATGGCTGTTTCTTTACAGAAACTTGTGTTGTCTTTCAGCTAATTGAAATTTTGAAGACGGGATAAAAAAAATACCAAGTGTTAAAGTGATTACCGGTACATAGCTGTTTCATTAAAGAGACTCAAGCTGTCTTTCGGCCAACTTCTGGTTGCCATAAAATTTCAGCTAACTGAAATCTTGAAGATAAGATAAAAATACAAAGTGATAAACATTTCTCAGATCAATGCTACCAATCACTTTGACACTGGACCCTATCTATAATACAATAATGAAACTTGATATTTTGTTGAAAGTGTCCTTGTGCTTGCAGTCGTGTAATACATTGTACAATCTATGATACAATTTATTTATTAACTGTGGCTTATGGTCAGATATTTTTACTTTCATCGTTAAATGCTAACCATGGCCTGATTTTACTAGTGTCTAATATTGAATTGGATACCTTAAAACTTTCACATTTTGATAGCATGCTGAGAATAACCCATTCTAATGATATTCACTTCATTTTTTTTTTTTACCATTATATATATATATATATATATATATATATATATATATATATTGTATTAAGTGCATCAAGTGTTTGGCTAAACTAGATTCTGAAATTTTTAAAGATTTTTTTTATAGTTTTAACCCCTGGGTAAAAATGTGCTTGGGTTGATAATGAAAAGTGGGGATGTTCAGCCGATGGGAAACACATATTTATGTTTGCCTAACAAGATTGAAACCTGCAGATTTGTTGGTTGGTTGGTAAGAAATGACAGCCACCATAATGCTCTTGCATTTGTAGCAAGCTAAACCTTGAGGTATTTTTTTAAAGAACTTGATTTTTATAAAAGGGAACTGTGTGCAAAATTTGTGTGATTTTCTCATTTCAGAAAGGGTATATCCCAATCAGCTCTTCCATATAGAAGATCAGTTCCCACTGTAAGTAGATCTGTAAAGAATTTAAATGAATTTTATTTTAGGTGACAGCATTTATTGCCACACCTTTTTTAAAAAGCACTACAGATTTTCAGATGTCCCCTGTCCATCCATTGTCAGATCTGAAATAAAAAAGCTTTGTAGTTGTGGTAACAATCTGTGAGAAGGGTTTGTCCCTAGGAGGGTGTAGAAGCTCAGCATATATAAACTTTGATTATAATTGAAGTTTCAGATATTTTCTGTCCAAAACACTTTGTAGTCCTGGCAACTAGCTCAATATGTATGAGATTTTGGGTCATTGTCTGAGGGTGGGGTGGGTTGGTTTTGAATTTACCGTAAACAGCATGGGGATTTGTAGTGCAAACAGTCGCAGTTCTCTTTTTTGACAGGCTTGCATTATGGCACATTTTATTATGTTTTCTGTCCATCGCTTTCATCCCTGTTTCGTTTCCAAACAATAACTAAGTTCTCTAACATGTACCATTTCCAAAATTGTAAGTACTTTCCTTTGGTGCAAAGAAGAAAATTTCCAAGATCTTAAAAAGTCTGGGTTATAGGACTGAAAGAGAAAATTGTTCCACAGAATAAATTCATTTGTATAACCAAACTTTGTGAGTGGTTTAATTTCAAGAAAAGAAAGACACCAGTTGATTTTGGCATCAAAAGGACAAGGGTCAGAGTTATAGTGACTTGAAGAAGAAAAATGGTTTCAACGCACTATCCAAAGTTCTTTATCAGTTACTTTGTGGAAGGCATTGATTTGAGACAAGTAAGACACCTTTTCATTTTGGAGTTGAAAGTTCAAGGTCATGTTCTGAAAGAAGGAAAAATGTTTCCACCCAATTATATTACTTGTATACTGGATATGATAATCAGACATTGCACGTGGGTTGCTATGGAGATTGGGAAGATACCAGCAGTCAAAATGTCAAGATCACAGTGACTGTTACTTTGTAGCTACTTTGAGCAAACTTTGTGGATATCATCCAAGACAGGTAATCACAGGTGCTAAAGGAAAATTAGTTCCACAGAACTACTTTAAGTGTGAGTAAACTTTGTTGATGGCTTGCATTTATGACAAGATGGATAGTGTTTATGATACACTCTAAATATTATGTTTGTCTTTTCAGTATTTTGAAGTTGTAACCCCATGATGCAAGTTTTAATAGAATGAAAGAGAAAAGCATTTCATGTAAACAGAACTTTGTTTAGAATTAAGCTAATTTATTTAGTGTTAAAAAACTAATGGATATGCATGAACAATTTCAGAAAATTGGATCAATCCATCGCGAATTTTGTACCAAAATAATAAGCCCAGCTTCTTTTCTTCCAGTGGTTGAAGCTAACTTCAGAGGATGTGCAGGAACAGATTGTCAAACTGGCCAAAAAGGGACTGACACCCTCTCAGATAGGTGAGACAACATAGGTCTATAAATATGAATACAGACTGAATCAAAGTTTGTGTAACTTGTTGTCATGTCATGTGTGCACGGTTGAACTTGGATACTATGTTAAGAAGCTTTGTGCAAGAGAAGAAAAAAGTATTTCTGTACATTGGAGTCATTAGTTAGATATGTATGACCTTTTGTTTAATGTCTGTGCCTTATAGGTAAGTGGTTTTGGTATTTTTCCAGTCTTGGTACATGGATCTATGTGTATGTGGCTAACACATACATATCAACCATTATGCTTTTGATGTAATCATCGTGCAATTTTCACCAAATTACGTCTTACTTTTGGCATTTATATGGATTATGCTTCGAGTACATTTAAAAATTAAAATGAAAATAAAAGATTAAAAAGTTGAGTTTATCATTTATATTATCATCTTTTTAATTCCACTCGTAAAATTTTGAAATATTCTGAAAAGAAAGACTGCTGAATGAGATTAGTGTAAGAGCTAATTTGTTTATCATAGATTTACATGTATTTTTGTCATTTTCTATTTATAGCAACTATATGTGACCCATTTCCAAGAAAACAGACTGGTTTAATTTGAAACTTTGCCTTGCAGGTTCATTATATTGCTAATGAATTTAGAAGACAAGTCTGTACTTTTAAAGAAAATGGAGCCAGATAAGTGAAACTGGCTTTTACAGTTTGGCTTGTGCATAATAATTGTTAGAGCAGATGGGTTGACTCTTTTTAAACTTCAAAACATTGCAGAACTCAGATTGAGCACTTCACGATAATTAGCAAAAGTTAGACATGTACAATAGTGAAAGTGAGTGTTGCCTATAAATAATTTTTAGTACATTTTTTGTTTCTAAGCCACATGAAAGTTTGCCCATTTTTGCCAAGTATTTTGACCTGCAGATCCATGGTGGTAATAAAAATAATTGTATTTTTCAGAGTGTACTGTAATTATAGCATATAATATATTGGCTATGACATCATAGCCTCAACAAAGATGGTATACTAATATTAAATTTAGTAATATATAGGTCATACTTTTTATGCTCAGTTTATGCTATTTTTTTGCTACTTAACCTGGGTACACCATTGTGGGCTTAGCACAGGAAATAGATGCAGAATCCAGCAGAAAACTAAATTCAGTACATCAGAAAGGCACAAATAAAAAGAAAATTTGCAATTTTTTTAGATATTCTCGGCAGTCTCTCATTAAATGTCCAAATTTCTAAATAATTTTTTAAAATGGAAATTAACAAATTTCATCAAATGATAATTTCAAATTGTACATTCGCTCTGCCTTTTTTGCCCATCCTTCTAATCCTGTATATGGTGAAACTTGGGATTGGAGATAGTCGTTTACTCTTATGTCCCATATTTCAAGGATGAGAATAATCACCGCATGCTAGCTAATAAATAAATAAAGGGAAGTGATACTATCCAAGTGAAATCGTGTCAGGATACTTCTTCTCTCCTCGTGCAGTCCACTTTCTGAACCAAAACAAAATGAACTTTTAGAAAGATTAGTAATGAAGTCCACAGTTCATGGATTATGGCTTTCCATATCAATGGTAAGAACATTGTCACAGACAATAACTAAGCTCTCACTGGAAGAAGACTGTTAAGAAGTAGTGCCATTTTAAAATGATCACAATGTGGATAGATAATGTGTTGATTCTCATTTACATCATAGGATGTTTGCTCAGCAAAATGGTTTTAGATTGCTGTTGACAATACTTTGTCTAAGTAAAAAGAACATGCCATCAACAAGTGATGACCACACAATTCATTCTGACAAAAGGTAACAAAAAAGCCACAAGTAAATTTAATCCAGTATTAAAAATAGGATTCAGTGTTTATTTCTCTGCATTAGGCATGACTGTCTTTCAGAGGCAAACTATTAGGAACATGAAATGTTGCTGTGTCATTGGTGCATAGTTCCTTTCATTGTATGCTGGAAGTGAACATGTTGCACAAAGATTAGATTCAGATGAAGCTGGAATTTTGAATGTTTATTTACATTTCAATATTGTAAATATTTTGATCAGAAATTATCTAAGGTTAAAAAAAGTGTATTTTTCTGTTGGAAAAATATAAACCATACAAAATATTGTTTCATCAAATTTGGACATGGTCCTCAAAATCATACATGCCAACCATTACACTTTTGGCATAATCATAACGCTTTTTCCACTAAATTATGCCTCGTGCATAGATGTTTTTGGTATATCCCCATCCAAAAAAACGTAATTTGTTTTCTCATTTTTATCAACATCCCATTAATCCAACAGACAGTATTCTAGAAAAGATGGCATCTGTAACTACGGCATAAGAGTATGCTTGTCCGTAGATTTGCGTGCACATTCCTAACAGTATTATGTTCTATTTATAGCAGCCACCTTATTTCCAAGAAACAGGCTGGTTTTACTTTCAAACTTTTGACCTTGGTTTCTATGTATAGCAGCTGTATGGCTTAGTTATGAAAGAACAGGCTGGTTTTCTAACCTGTAATCTTTGCTCGCAGATTCTTTGTTCAAATTCATATCTGGTACAGAACCAGTCTGTTGGTATTTGGCGCTAAAAGTCAAGTCACATTTTTTCTAGTCCATGCGTGTGTTAGAGCAAAAAATGTTTTTCAAATAATTTCACAGATGGATTAGGAAAAGAGAAAAAATTGATTCAGAGATGAATACATGAATTACACAACACAGTGTTCCATTCTAGGGCAGCTTCACGCTCCTTTCAGGCTCTGTGGAAAGGATTTTAATATTGGTCATGGTGGTAAAACAAAGAAACCATGAATTAGCTCGTTTTACTAACTCCAGTACTAAGGTAACATCTTTTTTTACAGCAAACTAAATTGTGGACATGAATTTTATAAGTGCAGAAGCATTATGTACCGAGTACTTAATAGAACACGGACGATCCCTAGCGGTAGAAGACTACATAAGTTCTTTGTTCAAACGAATGTTTCCTGATTACAAAATTTCAGAAAATATGCATGTGCAAGAACAATATCATCTAATATTGTTAGGTGTTTAGCAGAAGATACTTCACTTAAAATTGCAGAAGCCATGAAAATTGGGCCGTTTAGTATTGCAACCGACAGGAGTAGTGACTATGATGACAAAAGGTTGTGCCCAGTCTGTGAAAGAGACTTTGACAATGAAAAGGGCAAAGTCAGAGTGCTCTTCTTTCATTACCAGAATTAACAGTAGATTCCACTGGAGAAAACATTTTTTTTATTTGCTTGATCATGCTTTGAATAAATATAAGTTTGGCAGAACTATAGAGTTTTCAGCTGATACTGCATCAGTGATGACTGGAATTCGTAAAGGAGATGCATTCTGTATTTTGAAAAATGTCTCCATCATTGTTCATATCAGGTTGTCTCTGTCATATGATTCACCATGCTGCGGGAAAGGCTGCTGATAAAGTAGGAGAACTGCAGTATCAAATTGGCACTCTACCTGACAGTGTACTTCATGTGGACAGAGTCGATTTTTATCATCTTATTTCCCAGCTAAAAGACCCAATAACTGGAAGATATAAATTTCCTCTTCTTTGTCAGGTTATGCAAGGAATATTGGTTCTTTACCATTCTAATGCTGACTGAGATGTTTAGTATTGTTAACAAAAGTCAAACTGAATTCAAATCCAGAATCTGTAACCCAGCACTTAGTGCTCAACTGGTGTGTAAAACATTCATAGTCTCAGCTGGTACAAAGTGTTCTGAAATGCAATATGAGAGTATGTTGCCTTTTAAAGCTTAAAGTGTTAGATATGAAAACTTGAAGCAGTGATGTTAAAGTCCAGAGGGATAAATAAATCATTTTGTACATATGCTTATTGAATTTTTATCATGTTATATGTGGATTACTCTTTATATCCACTTGGATTACACTTTTTCTGCGCCAGGGGTTGGCATTTATGCAGAATCCTAGGGGTGCTCTCCTAACGCAGGAAGGAACCATATTGGTACCTTTAGTATATATTTGTGAAAATCCCTTTCTGTGATTATAATGCCTTTCTGCAGAGAGTAGGTCATGGGGCACAAATTACACAAAACTTACCATCTATCATGTAATTTCATGATAAGCTGTCTGTAGGAAATAGCTCAATGAAAACTTAAAAATCCTGCAGAAATATTGATGTACAATGAGCAAATCTGTGTGATGTTATCAGAGGTGATTTTTTTGTTTGTTGGACAGCCTATTCCTGCCATTTTTCACTATGCCTGACTGAATATGACTAAAAAATCCTCTCGACATAGGTGGGTTATAAGTTGATAATGTTTTTTTAAAGTTCACTCTGATGGAATTTCTGACTTTGATCAGGATACTGAATGTGTTTGTTGATAACTGGCACACTGTTAATACTTAAACCACATCTCGGGATTACTGATCAAATGGTAACAATTGAAGGTTTTCAGGAAATGGAACATGACCAATTATCATAAGGATCTATTTCCTGACTTGTTATCACTGGCCATGCACATGTCCCTCCAGACTGCAGATTGTGAGGGGAACCCAAGGGGTGCTCTCCTAACACACGGCAGGAACAATATTGGTACCTTTAGTGTATATTTGTGAAAATCCCTTTCTATGATTATAATGCCTTTCTGCAGATAGTAGGTCATGTGATGCAAGGGCACAAATTACACAAAACTTACCATCTGTCATGCAATTTCATAATAAGCTGTCTGTAGGAAATAGGTCAATGAAAACTTAAAAATCCTGCATAAATAATGATGTACAATTAGCAAAATCTGAGTGATGTCTGGCTTGTTTGATTTGTGTGATGTTATCAAAGGTGATTTTTCTTTTTTGTTGGACAGCCTATTCCTGCCATTTTTCATGATGCCTGATTGAGTATGACCAAAAAATCCTCTCGACATAGGTGGGTTATAAGTTGATAAAACTTTGATCAGGATACTGAATGTGTTTGTTGATAACTTGCTCACTGTTAATACTTAAACCACATCTCGTGACTACTGATCAGATGGTAACAATTGAAGGCTTTCAGGAAATGGAACATGACCAATTATCATAAGGATCTGTTTCCTGACTTGTTATCGCTGGCCATGCACATGTCCCTCCAGACTGCAGATTGTGAGGGGAGTTTTTCTAGATTACAATTTTTGCACTGCTGTTAGAAACAGATTAATTTCTGACAATCACATCAAAATAATACTATACAGCTTCAGGGTAGCTGAAATGAAAATGGCAGTTTCAGGTGAGCACTGGATATATTGAAGGGAAATAGAGAATATTGCAAGTTCAGGTGTTACCAGTAATGTTTATACCACCCTGTACTAATTCCAACTCTATCCTTTAGAGGCTAAGAGGAGAGCTTCCCCTCTCTTGCTAATTTCTGGTAGAATCGATGCATTTTTGAAATTTGAAACAGGTGATGAATGTGGGCAAGCCATTTATGTATTCCAAAGCATGACCAATTATCATAAGGATCTGTGACTTTTGACATTATTTTTAACCTTGGTGTGTTTGAATTTTTGCAGGTGTAATTTTGAGGGACTCCCATGGTGTTGCCCAGGTGAGGTTTGTCACAGGTAACAAAATCCTTCGCATCCTGAAGGCCAAGGCTCTGGCACCTGACATTCCTGAGGATCTATACCACCTGATCAAAAAGGCTGTCAACATCCGCAAACACTTGGAGAGGAACAGGAAGGTATGGGTGCTAGAGTTGGTGATTAATTATAGGTGTATAATGTTTTTTCTTAAATGAAGCGCGTGAGCCAAATGCATAGAACAAGGGCATTTAAATATTCTGAACATTAGTACTCTGTACAATAAAGTACTTTATCAGTAAACAGTACATCTAAGTACTCCTCATGCACCAGTTAGACTTTTCAGTCTGCTTATTCAGTTTATTAAATCACATTTTTTATTAACTTTTTGGTATATTTTTTCCTACACTGGAAAACTGCACTTAGAACCAAATGATGGGTTGGTCCTTCATTGAACCTTTAATAACAGGATTCAATCGAAAATCACTTGAAGCCAAGTTATAGGGTGTGTGTAGAGGATGTGTCAAAGTTTTGTGCTGCACTTCTAGAAGAATTCTGTCAGGAAAGCAGATTTATGCACTGGTGTGTTGTCATGGAGCAGATGGATACACGTATCTTTACATACAAGGGGTGGTGGCCGAGTGGTCTAAAGCGCTATCTGTTATGGAACACTGCCATCTCACCTCTGTCTGCATGGATTCGAGTCTAGGATTGTGGGTATGTGAGAAAGCTTGCCAGTAGCTTCTTGTGGGTCGGTGGTTCTTCCCAGGTTCTTCCTCCATCGTTAATACTGGCCGCCATGCATAACCTGTTTGTGTTCAGAGGTTGGTCGATTGAAGGTATAGTCCGGTAGCATGACCAAGTGTATCACAGCATACATTACTAAGGCCAGATGTCAACATAAGCAGATTATTTTGTAACAGTACACTGTAAAGATGCGCTTGTCAAGACGAACAAAGGATTTGTTTACGTAACAGATTCCAGTGCATTGTGCATCTAAGTTTGTGGCTTCCTTTCATGGTCCCTTTGAATGTCTCCACTCCAGATTGATGATTTTATGTACAAATTAAACAGCCATAAAGGTTGTCGCTAAAAACAATCGCCAGATGGTATATTTTATTGCCAATAATTTATCATCTTATATTTGTAGGACAAGGATGCCAAATTCCGTTTGATTCTGGTTGAGAGCAGGATTCACAGGTTGGCCAGATACTACAAGACAAAACGAGTGCTGCCTGCCAACTGGAGATAGTATGTAGTACCAACATGTCCTTATTAAATTCCTCATTTCTGTCAGGTTCTATGCATTTTTCATGAGTTCCCCAATTGTTTCTATAATAGGCTTAATAAATTTTCAAAGAACTGTACTTGCCTGAATTGAAGTTGGGCTTTGCTTTTCTTAGAGTTGAAGAAAATGCAGTGCCATGACCTTGCACAAGCTCAAAAGACAGATGTCTGAGGTGCAGAGAGAGTTAAGACCAACCAGATCTCCTGGCACCATTATGTCAGTATATACTGCAATACCTTTTCTCCTATTTGCAAATGCTCATGGGTTTATTCCCAAAAATATTGGAGCAGTGAGAAAGTACTTTAAAATTTTTGTACTTGCTTTTGCGTGCAACTTTAATATTTTGTTAAATTTTCATTTGAACTTGGAGTAATATGAGGATACTTACTTTGAGGGACTCTGGTTTTGTAGATTTTTTTATAATTTGGGAGGAAAATCCCACTATTTCTGTTATCAAAATCAGCTTGAAAGCATATAGTTTAGTATACATCAGAATCAGCTTGTACACCAAAAATCAGCTAGGCAGATGAATGTATTTTAGTACACATCAAAATCAGCTTGTCACTCTTTGGAATGTGGGGGGCTTCACAAGGTCATTTTCTCTTTGTTAATTACATGGTTTTTCTCTTTGTTAATTACATGGTTTGTTAGTGACCCATTATAGAATGATGCAGAGTCTGTTGAAGACCTACCCAGAGAGCTGCTAATAATTTTTCTCTTTCTCTTTCAGTGAGTCTGGCACAGCAGCTGCTCTTGTGCAGTAAAGAAGCTTGTTCCTGTTGTGTACAGAAATTAAAAAAATAAGGAAGACACATTGACTTGAATTTTTATTGGACCAATTTCTTGCTGCCAGATTTCAAAACAAATGTCCACACATTTTTTTTATTTAAAAAAATGGACTTGATTTTGTGGTTTACCTAATTAATATTGGTGTCAGCATTGAGACAAGAAAATTAAAAGGAAAATTCAAGCTGGAACTGTAAATGTCAGACAAATGATAAGCATTTAAAGTTGGATATTTCTTAGTACGTTCTTCATCGTGCACTTTAAGTTGTCAGATGAACAAAAAAGCTAATAAAAATTAACCTGGTGCAAAAATATTTGTTTTTTTTTTACAATACACCATCTAATATCAGGTATAGCAGCCAGTAATACAAGTATTTAAAACTTTTAATTGACCTAAAACACTGAATTAAATTTGACAAACTTGAAAGAAGGCAGCCTGGCAAGAAAGTTTTTAAAATTTGTACAAATAATGCCAATCTGTTGTCAAATGTAGGAATTCTTGCAGAAAATTGTAAACAAATTGGAATGACTTTTCCAAAAGCACTTAGTGATTTTGAGCAAGTTCAGTGGAAAGCATCCTGGCATTAAGAGCATTCAAATTGTGCCAATCTGCCATCAAATCAACAGAAAACATCCTGCCATTAACTTGTACAATTCTTTAAATGATTTCAATCCACCAACAAAGTGACTTAATTACCCTGCCCCAAAGGAAACATTTAAAAAAGTGGAAATAAATGCTGAACACAATTGGACAGCATTCTGGCACAGATCTGTCAAAACTATGCTGATGCACAACCAGATATGACTGCTATTACTAATAAGAGAAAAACTGTTAATCGAGCACCCAGAAACTGATGTGTTTTCCTTCACAGATCACTCGCATCTCACTTCAGTCCTTGCGAGTACAAGTCTTGACTTGACCAACATATTTATAGGAGGAAGTTTGCGTGTAGCTTCACTTGGGTTGGTGGTTCTTCTTGGTTTCTTTCTGCACCAAATATACTGGCAACCCGTATAGCCTGTAGCACTGAATGGAGTTGAACCGCACAAAACCATACCTGCTGAACAAACCTGACCAAATTTGATGGAAAGAATAATGTCTTTGATATTTGTTCAAATGGTGCTGTTTTACCATCAGATAATGATGGTCATTACTAATAAATGGAACACTGGAAATCTCAACTTGCTAAACAGAATTTTGCAATATGGTTTGACAGAATCCTGACAGATGGCTTTCACTTTTATGCATGTGTGTTGATCCACTATGAAATATGCCTGCCATTACTAAAAAAAAAGTATTCTCGTACAATGCTTAACAGAAATGGACCAGATGTGATTGATAAAATGGACAAAGCTTTAAAAGGCAACTTTTTGAAAACTGCAGGGCAGAAGTTTAACATTTGACAGCAGTCGGGCAACAGATATGACAATGCATCCTGGTAATTATAGCATGCAGATTTGTGAAAATGAAGCCAATTTGCTATCAAATATGAATGTCATTTGTTAAAAATTGAAAATAGTTTAAACGGCTAACAGAATTAGAGAATCTTTGACGCAGTGCATCCTGCCATAGGGGCCTTCAAATACTTAAGAAGTGATACTGATGTACCATCAGATTTGGATAAAGATGCTTAAACGTGCAAAACCTTGAGACATTTGTTTCCATAATGTGCAGCTGACATCTAAATGAAACTTGAGTAAGAAGCTTCCTACTGTCCCATATTTTTTGCTGGAATGGAGCAAAGGAAGTAACTCTTTGATTACTTAGAATTAGGTTTGAGGTTATGCTGGCACTTTTTATATGCAAGAAAAACATTCATGGAAAAATATTTAGAAGCTTTTTACATTTCAATGAATTAGTGATTAATATTTAGGATAAAATGCAAGGTGACTCCCAGGTTGAATTTGTTGAGTCTTCAGAATTGTATTAGCCTCACTTGAGCACTGGAGGAAAATGTCTCCTAGCGTTCTATTTTTTGTTTTGCTCTTCTTGTGACTAGTACAATAGCTTGCAAATTATGAGGATCTGCTTTCATTCCCATCTGAAAACCACCTAATCAAAACTGTGTAGTCCGTTTCCAAAGAGGATGCCACAAATTAAAGTTGCAGTGAGCAAAGGAAAGTGGCTTTTTAACAGCATGTTATTTCAACTTGAATCATTTATGAAACTAATATGTCATCAATACAAATTATTGGCAAGAATGGACGGAGAATTGACCCTTGAGGTATCCTTTTATAGATATTAGTCTGTGTATTAATCGGGCTAACTGTTTTGACACATTCTCTTCTGTTCATCTGCCATAGAGTTTACTGCCAAAATCGTACCGCTCAGGTGTCCTAGTGGTTGAAGCATCCGTCTCGGATACGGGAGGTTGTGGCTTCAATCCCCGGCCGAGTCATACCAAAGACTTGTAAAAATGGTACTAACAGCTGCCTCCACTTGGCGCTTGGCATTAAGAGGTTAGTGTAAGGACTGGTTGGCCAGGTATTCTTTAACCAGTGGTTGATCAAATCAGTGTCTCACAGGACTGATTTGGTTTGAAGCGTAATTGACACAGGGTGAGCAAATTATTTCCTTTTATTAAATAAAAATTCTTGAGATAAACCGAAAACATGTCCATTCTGAATTTTTTAAGAAAGGATTTAAATGGGGGGGGGGGGACTGTAGCTTCTGTCCAAGTGTTTTCAAGTGTTTTTGCATATGTTCATATTAAACGCAAATGACAGTAGTTATACAGTGCCATATATTGACAGCTTGAAGAGATTAACTGACAAGCCATCAAAACCAGTAGCGTTTTAATTAGACACGTTTTTATTTCATTTCTAACAAAAACAAGAGTATATTTGGTTTCTGAAAGAATGTCTCATCTGACATAAGTTCGGTGCCCAGCAGTGATGAATGGAAATCCTTACCAATGTCTGACAAAATGCTGAAGAAGAAATCACTGAGACCATTTTAAATTTTTTAACTCCTTGGAACTATTTGCAATTTTTTAAATCATTTAAACTATTTGCAACTTTCAGTGATTTTCAACTTCGCCATCAGTAGCAAAAAGGTTGGCAGGTGAATATAATTTCGATAAAGGTGGAAAATCTTTACATTTTGTTGTTGCCCGTTTATTTATGGGTTGTTTGATTAAAGTTGAACACTTCATCAAACTGATCTATTTTGGCAGCTTTAATTTGTAAAAGAACCTTATTTCTTAAAGGCCTATAAATCGTCCGGTTCCCGTAAAAGAAATCCCTGGTATGCATTGACGACAAGGTGTCAAAATTAATCCACTAATCAGAATTTAATCTGATTCTATGTTAGTGTGACAAATGCTGATCAGTGATATGTAATTACAATTCTTTGAAGGCCACCACACATACACACGCACACACACATACACACATATATATATAATGAATCGTAATTGAGTCCAATCTAACGTGACCTAAATATTTCTTAAACCTTTTTCATCGATGGTTCTTAAATACTGTTAATTCATATTTACGTATTTGCTTTGCTTAATGTTGTCCCTTTTGCTAATTGACTAAACCAATATGAACACATATCATAAGGGAAATAACTCCATCATCAACATTCTTAGATTAGTTGGAGTTGATATTGTTGATGCGATAGATACATATTAAACATTTTTTTCTAGATCACTTGATTGTTGAATTAAGTATGGTGTAGTATGGAGTATGAAAGATTCTTGAAAACTTGAGTAGTGTGAGTTTTAAAATATTATTTCAGTAGTGTGCCAGAACGTATATATTCTATACTACTGACAGGATGCTCATTAACAACAGGTACTTTTATTTTCCCTGCAATATACAACGTTTATTTAATTCTTTCGATTATGCTAATAATGTCAGAATTTTGCCATTCACATGGTTGATTTCAAAACAATTGTTTTATTTAACGAGTTCACGTGTAATATTTTCTTTGTTATCCAGAAAAGAATACTTAGTTCTTCCAGTTGTGCTGTATATTTGTGGATGTACCTATACCAGATTGTTATTTTATTCCTCCATCATACTGCAGTGTTTTTAACATCTTGCTTCCAGGACTGATGCTAAATTTCTCAATGTTATCATCATTTTAAGAATCAAATCCAAAAATAATCCAAGAATAATCCACGAATGCATTTTTAGAAGTCCTAATAATAAAATGTTCTAATGATTTCAAGTTCAAGTCCCGACGAAGTATCCAAGATGGAATTCGATGACATATGCTGTAACCTGTAGTGTGTTGAAGTCTACAGTTCCTTGTAGAAACCAAAAATATCTCTCCGGTTTGGGAAATCCAAATAAATTTTTATAAGAGCAGTCTTTGTTAAAGAATTTCATATAAACACACGTATTTTCCCAGAAGAAAAAAAGAATAAATCCTTTTGAATCCAAGTAATTTTAAATAACTCCAAACGGCACAACACTTTCCAATGTAAAGAAAATATTCAAACTAAGAATATTTCTCTAAAACAAAGATTATATCGTATTCTAAAACGCAGTTTTGAAAATCCCCAAGTTGTAAAATAATTTTTAAAAAATGGGGGGGGGGTGCGCGTGATCATGATTATATCACGTAAGCCTAACATGACACTGACGAAAACCAATCATTTTACTCTGAGAAATACACTTTTTAAAAAATTGTTTACTTCTTAATCACGTGGTCCCATCATGACCTTGACAACAACCAATCACTTTAAAATTAAAATAGAACTTATTTACGTGGCTGATCCTAATTTTGAATCCAAATGAATATGGACCGTGGGTCGATCCCTATAGTTAGTATACTGTTGGCAATGAATCATCTACACCACTATTAACAAAAATCAACTCTTTTTATCTGTTGGTATTTTCACATCATACTTTCCGATGAAGACAAACTCACAGAGGCTCGTATCGTTGCTAACAATTTAACGATCAGTCAAATATGTACAATATATATTAATAGCACATGTATGACAAGTATATGGTAAGCAGCGATATGAGCTCCTGTGGACGAACTGTTACGTGCTCACAGTAACCTCGATGAAATATATCATACCATACTCAAAAACAAATTGCATTCCGAATTTCCCTGTCAATCCTGCGGAACAAAGATTGAATGTACCACGATACTGCCATTCGGACCACTTCAGCTTTTTAACTATTTTTTTAATTAGCAACATTCCAGTCGTAGAAATACGTGAGGTAGTCCTTTTTATGCGAGAAGGCATTTCCCCTGAACAAAATGTATGATTGTTTTTTGGAATCCTTTGTTTTTGCTTTTTGTTTGTGTTTGTTTTTTGTAAATTATATATATATATATATATATATATATATATATATATATATATATATATATATATATATATATATATATATATATATATATGATGCACAGCTTTGTCTCGCAGAAACAGCAGAGACGTTCCGAATGCAAGAGCATATATTAATCTGAACATAGCACAGCCATTCCAATCAAGTCTAGAAACATCTGAAGCTGGACGAATGGGTTTGATGTTTCGCCATTGCGGGAGTGCATTATATACTGCGGCAGAAAAGAAAGATAATGCTCAGATTGTGACCTTGTCTCCTTCCGAAATTAATTTAGATGGGTGCAAATTATGTTTTCGGTTTCTTTCACAACTTGACGGAAATAGTCATCGTTGTTCCCACTGGAGCTATTACGTGCACCCAGAAATCTCAGAGAGATACAGCACATTTTCTATCAACACGAGCTCTTACGTGCACCCAGATTGTTAAAGCTACATTAAAAATCTAAGACACACACACGCACACACACACACACACACACACACACACACAGGCTTAAATTCTAAAGAATAAACAATTACCTTTAAATTAATACCAAGAATGCATAAATCTAACTCTTGTATCACCACCTGACAGAGACAGAAAAAAATGCGTTAAAATTAGACTGGGAGTACGTTCGTGGATACTGAACCGGAAATAATAATTGTGGTCTGATTCCAATAAGCGGGGGTAGGGGTGGGGGAGGGCAACTGAGATACAAACAAAGTAGGGGGCGCCACAAAAGGACAATAGCCCCCAGCGCCTTGAACACACGCGCCACTGGACGTAATGATTATTGTCGCTCGAAGTTATCGTCATTCACAGCTCCACGAAATCTTTGATTTGAATCTTTTTAATTGCTATAAATATGTAACAAAACCATCTGACCACAATACCTTTTAGTATTTTACTATCCTCCGCGAAGAATCTTTTTTATTTTTTGCAAACGGTCGAATAAAGTTTAATTTTTCAGTATTTTATATTTAAAAATATCGCTATGTTAAGACATTTTCTTAAGCTATGAGCTGCTGAAAAATATGTGTTTAGGTAAAAATTAGCATCATTTGTATTACTACGAGTTCCTGCACATTTAAAGTTCGCGTTGTCACTTAATTATCTCTCAGTTTATATTAAAACCTAGTATTAATGGACGAGGCCGACATATCGCTACGATGTCTGCAGTGTGGCAGTTTATAGTGTTGTCTAGCACTGGACATCATGCCGTAGACATGTAGCGTGATGTCCCAAACCAATCACATTATCCAGACACCAAGCAGACCAGTCCAATCACTAACCTCTTAATGCTGAGCGCCAAGCGAGGCAGCTGTTAGTACCATTTTTGTAAGTATTTGGTATGACTCGGCCAGGGATCGAACACACGACCTCAGAGGCGGACGCTCTCACCACTAGGCCACCGGGGCGAGCATTTGTCTGTGCGTATTTTGGCGACAGTGCACAGTGAGGAAGGAGGCAGTGATGCTGATCCGGTAGTGAAATATGTGATCCAATATACGGTGCTTTGTTTACGGTACAGCCTCTCCACAACAAATATAAAACACGCCGGGTAACCTATGACAAGAACCTCGCCGTCAGTTCATCTTTGAAGGTATTTTAGAGTAAGATGTGATTGATTATCATTGGTACACAAACAGAGAAAATATATAGTAAAATTAAATGTGATCTGATTCCTCTTTAAGAATTCCCCCGTTTCATTAAGGTGAACGCGAAATACTATGAAAATTTCAGCCGCAAAAAGAAAAGATCCCGACTTCGTCCCTTTCATATGGCGTTTCGGGGCGTAACTAACTCGATACGCCTTGTGCTGAATGTATGCATATGACATAGTATTTACAGCATTATATTTTATTTCTTTGTAATAAATGTTTGACTGTGAATGAAACATGAAAGTACAGATTTGAAAATGATATAAATTTGTTTTTACTTGTACTTTCTTATTTGAACTATCATTTAAAGATTAAACCATATTATATAAACTTGCATTTGTATTCGATAGAAAAAGTTGTCGGTTATGGTGCCGGATAGAGAAAAAGGCGTGCAACACATCTATATTTTTTATTGCTTACGGAACCTAGCTAATTCCATGACCTGGCTATTAATAACTCTTAGAATAAAATTATTAAGCCCATCTCAAATCCCTATTGCTGTGCTAATTGACATCATTTCAGTATGTATTGCCGAAAGGTCTCTTGTAGCTGCAAGTGTCCGACTGCGTTATAATGCATACTGATTGTTGTAACATAAACCGTAACTGATTATTCTTGATAAAAACGTTTAGTGTTCCAAACGATGACGCTGATGTATTATGGACAAGTAATCGCATTTTGCCTACTTGTCATTAACTGACACGGTAATTTTGTTATCAGACACACGCCGGGTGCATTTTGATACTGTTATTATAATCTGTCAGTGTGAAGTTGCGATAATTGTCTCACGTGATTTGAGGAGATAATCAACATTATCACATAACCCAAATTGCACTGGTTACAGGGTAAAACTTCATAAAGATCTTTGAAATAGGATCATATTTTGTTTTAAACAACAGAAATGGCAGAAACGCGGGCTCTTCTTGTATCATTCATCGGTGTTGTCCATCTGTACATGTCGTCAGCTCGCCCTCCACATATCATTCTGATCGTGGCCGATGATTTGGGTAAGCAGATTTGAATTTCAATAGCCGATACACCAGATGTACGTAAAACAATGCTGACACTGTCAAAAAGTTCACGAGCAACAATTCTAATTCTACTATATATAAATGTAAAAAAATATTTAAAATGTCGGACAAGATAAAAGAAAAACGTATGCTTTATTAAGACACAGTAAGCACATAATTTAGGCAACTTTGACACGTATTTCAGAAAAAAAGAAATATGTTTACAGGTTGGTATTTTGTGACAGTTTGCTGCTGACGAGAAAAGCTAGATAGGCGACGCGGTACTGACATGTTTTTGTCGCGTGATAATTTCATCTGTACAGTAAAAGGATATGAATGGAGGCGAGTAGTTAGATAATAGGGAGTCCTGGGACAATATATTAATATAATAGGCTTTAAACAGGCTAGTCATTTTTCCACCACTCTAAACAGGTTAATCGGGTTTCAAACATTTCATGCAACAATCAACCATTTTTGAAAACCCTAGGCCATCCCATAACTGGCCACGCATGAAACACCTAGTGAGTTTTTGGTGTTTTTTTGAAAAAAAAAATTATGTATATATATTGCGGTCTTTCGTATCAAGGTGAGAGTTCATGTATCATGTTTCTGAATTTACATCATCAACAACCAGGCCCTAGGGCATGGCGAACGAGGCAACCGCGTTGGGCCACGCACTTTCAGGAAATCAACTCCGCAATGCAATTTATTTTCCTTGGGGGCTCCGCTCATCGCTTGCTGCCTTGGAACCCGCACATCATAGGTCTGGGCCTGTCAAGAACAGTCACGTATCCTTAATATTATCTTTCTTCTTGATCCGTAAGCAATCTATAATAATTTCCTTCGCAAAACATGGAGCCTTCCAGGTCTATTTTCTTTTACGTTTTTCAATTTGATTCATAAAAACAATACTCTCACCTTTAAAAGCATTGCGAGTATCGTTTACGTCATTTAAAATTCATTCTCACATATCTTAAAGTTATGCTTGATATATTATTTGCTTAGTTGATCAAATTGTTGCTAAACTGTTGCAGTAATACCAGGATAAGAATAAGGAGTAAAATGTGGAGCAGAATAAGGAGTACGATGTGGAGTAGAAAAAGGAGTACAGTGAAGGGTATCATTACGGGTGTGATGTGGGGTAGAATAAGGAGTACATTGTGGAGTATAATAAGGAGTGAGATGTGGAGTATAATAAGGAGTGCAATATGGGGGTAGAATAAGGAGTACAGTGAGATGTGGAGTAGAGTAAGGAACACGATATTGAGCAGAATAAGGAATGCGATATGGCGTGGAATAAAGGAGCATGACACTAGGGTAGAATCAGGAGCACGATGTGGGGTAGAATAAGGAGTACGATTTGGCATAGAACAAAGAGTACGATGTGGGATAGAATAAAGAGCATACTGTAGGCTAGAATAAAAAGTACCATGTGGGGTAGAATATGGAGTACGATGTGGCGTAGAACAAGGATTACGATGTGGGAGAGAATAAGGAGCACGCTGTAGGCTAGAATAAGAAGTACAATGTGGGGTAGAATATGGAGCACGATTTGGGCAGAATAAGGAGTAAGATGTTGGGTAGAATAAGGAGTACCATTTGGCGTAGAATAAAGGGTACGATGGGGGGATAGAATAATGAGCATGAGATGGGGTTGAATAAGAAGTACGATGTGGGGTAGCATATGCAATATGATGTGGGTAGAATAAGAGGTACGATGTGGAGCAGAATAAGAAGTACGATGTTGGTTAGAATATGGAGTACGATGTGGGGTATAATAAGGTTACGATTTGGCGTAGAATGAGGAGTACGATGTGGGGCAGAATAAGAAGTACGATGTTGGTTAGAATATGGAGTACGATGTGGGGCAGAATAAGAAGTACGATGTTGATTAGAATATGGAGTACGATGTGGGGCAGAATAAGAAGTACGATGTTGGTTAGAATGTGGAGTACGATGTGGGGTATAATAAGGTTACGATTTGGCGTAGAATGAGGAGTACGATGTCGGGTAGAATATAGAGTGAATTTTTAGGGTAGGATAAGGAATACGATTTGGGTAGAATTAGGAGTATAATTTGGGGTAGAATAAGGTGTACGATGTGGAGTAAAATAAGGAGTGCGATGTGAAGTAGAATGAGGAGTGCGATTTGGAGTAGAATCAGGAGTGTGATGTGGAGTAGAAAAAGGAGTGCGATTTGGAGTAGACGAAGGAGTGCAATGTGAAGTAGAATGAGAAGTGTGATTTTGGAGTAGAACCAGGGGTGAGATTTGGAGTAGAATAAGGAGTACGATGTGGAGTAAATTAAGGATCACGATGTGGAGTAGGATAACGATTAGGATCGACAGCTGGATCATCAGCAGGTTTCTCTAGGAGATTATTCAAAGCCAAACGCCATAATCACGTGACGATCATTTACGGTACAGTAAATATAACATTCAAAGAAATAGCTGGTAAACACTTAAACGATAAGGAGTTCAAAAAAAAAAAAAGGGATTAAAAGCAAATAATGAGTATAATTTGGGGTATAACAAGGAGTACGATGTGGGATAGAATAACGAGCACGCTGTAGGCTAGAATAAGAAGTACGATGTGGGATAGAATATGGAATATGATGTGCGCAGAATAAGGAGTACCATTTGGCGTCCAACAAGGAGTACGATGTGGGGTAGAATAAGGAGCACGTTTTAGGCTAGAATAAGAAGTACAATTTGGGGTAGAATATGGAGTACGATGTGTGTAGAATATGCAGTAAGATGTGGGGTAGAATAAGGAGTACCATTTGGCGTAGAATTAGGAGTATGCTTTGGGGTAGAATAAAGTGTACGATATGGGGTAGAACAAAAGTACAAATATTGTAGAATCAGATGTACTATGAGGAGTAGATAAGGAGTACGATGTGGAGTAGAATAAGGAGTGCGATGTGGAGCAGAATAAGGAGTGCGTTGTGGAGTTGAATTAGGAGTGAGATTTGGAATAGAATAAATAGTGCGATTTGGAGTAGAATAAGGAGTGCGATGTTTAGTAGAATACGGAGTGCGATTTGGAGTAGAAGAAGTGCGATGTGGAGTAGAATAAGGAGTACGATGTGGAGTTGAATAAGGAGTGCGATTTTGGGTAGAATAAGGAGTTCGATGTGGAGTAGAATAAGGAGTGTGATTTGAAGTAGAATAAGGAGTGCGATGTGAAGTAGAATGAGGTGTGCGATTTGGAGTACAATAAGGAGTGTGATGTGAAGTAGAAAAAGGAGTGGGATGTGGAGTATAATAAGGAGTGCGATTTGAAGTAGAATAAGGAGTGCGATGTTGAGTAGGAAAAGGTGTGCGTTGTGGAGTAGAATAGGGAGTGCGATGTTGAGTAGGAAAAGGTGTGCGTTGTGGAGTAGAATAAGGAGTACGATTTAGAGTAGAATAAGAAGTGGGATTTGGAGAAGAATAAGGAGTGGGATGTGGAGTATAATAAGGAGTGCGATGTGAAGTAGACTAAGGAGGGAGATTTGGAGTTGAATAAGGAGTGCGATGTTGAGTAGGAAAAGGAGTGCTATGTTGAGTAGAACAAGGAGTGCGATTTAGAGTAGAATAACAAGTGCGATGTGAAGAAGAATAATGTGTGCGATGTGGAGTAGAATAAGGAGTGCGATGTTGAGTAGGAAAAGGTATGCGATGTGGAGTAGAATAAGGAGTGCCATTTGGAGTAGAATAAGGAGTGCGATGTGAAGTAGAATAAGGAGTGCGATGTGGAGTAGAATAAGGAGTGCGATGTTGAGTAGGAAAAGGTGTGCGATGTGGAGTAGCATAAGGAGTACGATTTAGAGTAGAATAAGAAGTGGGATTTGGAGTAGAATAAGGAGTGGAATGTGAAGTACAATAAGGAGTGCGATTTGGAGTAGAATAAGGAAAATGGGTTGGTTTGTTAGTGACTGCCTGTCTCAGTTAGACGAGCATTGGAGATCAAATGCGTAACTTGGGCTGCAAATGAGCAGCCGACTTGGCTTACGTATTTACGTGTGTCTGCTACAGAGGTAAATATCTAAAAATCTAGATGGTTGAGGGGTGATGAAATATATGTTAATTTGTTATAGTACTAGTGAACTTTATTCATGCATAAGGCACATACTGATTCTTTTAGCTGCCTTGTCACTGGAAAATATTCAAAATAACTCTTTCCTGTCAAAAATTAATGTAAAAAAGAGGGGTTGGTGGTAATGTTGGTTCAGTATAAAAACCACCAGTTTCATAAGGAATTAACCTTAATACCTCAGTCAGAATCTGTTTTTATTTGTGTCTTTAATGTAATGTTATTATAATTTTTCTGCAATAGGTCAGCGGCGGATAAAAATATGCCCAAAAAAAACTGTCCAGTGAGACCTGATTCGAGTTTTAAGTTCGGACAAAATATTCTCCATAAGTTGGCCAGGTATTCATGCCTGAGGCGCACGATTAGTTGCAAATCGATGTTTGTAAATAACTATGCCTCAATAGGAAATTTGAGGGGTGAAATCGAACCACTTCCAATTTAAACTCAACCCAAATCCGCCTATGACTGTCAGACTAGAGACGTGTGTGTTTGTGCATGTCTGTGCATGCGTTGTTATTCTTCGCCTTTTCCTTGCATGGAATATCCATGACGGGAAAGCAGAATATTGCTTAAATGTTTCCTAGGTATGGTTTACAAAGACCTTGCCAAAAAGTCGTCAATCCATGTGATCAACCGATTCTTCGAAAAACAGATTTCATATCAAAATCCTTTGTATAATCTGTTTTACTGTTTTAATATTGATTTCATTGACAGTGTCTGAGATAAGCTGACAAAACTTACACTCCTCGTGTATTTTGAGATCTCGCAAAAATTTCGTTCTAGTGATGATATATCATAGTTAGATAAACGACCTTTGACAGCATGAGAGGACTAATGTAGGAACTAATACAGCTTCCAGCGGTGTTTGAGATAAGCTGACAAAAAACCTATACTCCTCGTGTCTTTCGAGATCTCGTAAAATTTTTGTGCTAGTGAGCAGAAAGAAAAAAACGACCTTTGGCAGTTTGAGAGGACTAATGTAGGAACTTCCTTAGGTGTTCGGTGATTGATAACTAAGAGCTACCTCTCTTTCGATTCAGAAATAAAGAAGGTTGTATGAGTAATTGTTCAAAAGTAAAATATGGGACATAGCAAATAAAACTGAATGGAAAAATTATAATATTGTATGATGAAAGTTTCTAATGTTGATTTAAAATGCTTCTACCAAAGAGCGGTGACATAACTTCTGAATATATTCTGCAAAGAACATTATACAGTGTATCCAC
Organism: Sinohyriopsis cumingii; assembly: GCA_028554795.2. Classification (NCBI taxonomy): domain Eukaryota; kingdom Metazoa; phylum Mollusca; class Bivalvia; order Unionida; family Unionidae; genus Sinohyriopsis; species Sinohyriopsis cumingii. The sequence goes on from CM068836.1 coordinate 55,538,370, forward strand.
CTGTTCGATTCTTAACAAGTACAAATTGATTATTTTAAAAAGTGAAGGTAACTAAATGGCAAAAACTAAACATATTTAAATAATGTAGGCTATCTGCCACGGTTAAAAATCAAACTCTTTGCCAGATCATGTCTTCCCTGAAAGATACATCTTTGTAGATCATCATCTTGAGATTGAAACAGGACGTACTGGTATGATCTTGAGATTGAAACAGGACGTACTGGTATGATCTTGAGATTGAAACAGGACATGGTATAATCTTGAGATTGAAACAGGACATGATGGTATAATCTTGAAGCAAATGCTTTTACGGAAATTAGGCGTTGATTATTCCGCGCAAAAGCTCTCATGTGTTTACTTCGGATTCGCCAGCGGAGATTAAGTATTCAACTGTCAAACAAATATAAAATGCATACACCCTGTGTAAAATCCGTGGCCACATCAAAAGTACATCTATTTTTGTCAGTGCAGTGTAAGTGACTATATAAAAATCGATATAAGATGTTGAACTTTGAATTCGGCACACGTATATTAGAGCTGATATGGGGCTGAGGTGAGATTTCCTTCGCCTTATTGAAAATTCGAACTTCAAAATGAAAAACAAAAGCAGGAAGAAACAATGCTAGTTCTCACATAGCTGCGTGATCGCTGTTTAAGCAAAACCTATAATAGCTGTGGAAGAGTCATGTTGAACAAAGAGGTGAAAATCGTGCCGGACACATAGGTCCAAGATTTAAGTTAAATTTTCCTCCTTCACTTTTGTTACGTAGTCTCAAAATCACTTACTAATAATTATCCATCTTTGATACAACTCTTGTATATATTGGTGAATGTGATTTCAGTAAATACAGATCTTATTTATTTTTGCAGGGTGGAATGATGTCGGTTGGAGGAATCCACAAATGTACACCCCCAATCTGGATAAATTGGCGATAGATGGGGTCATCCTCAACTCATCCTATGTCCAACCTGTCTGCTCCCCGTACGTAATGAAACAGAATTTCACACACTTCCAAACTAGCAAATCGATAGTTATTATAAGTGTCTCAACATTAAAAAATATGAAATACATTTCGAACATGTATTTTGCTCATATTTTTTGTTATTGACAAAGTTTGTTCAGAAAGATTATTGTAAACTTCTCCTAAAAGGTCTCATCTTAACAGAATGTAAATGTACGTCTCTGATTGGATTTTACAGACATGCGCAGAAGGATCTGATACAGAGGATAAATAAATATATTCTAGCCAAAGTTCATGTATTAAAATATATTTGTATGGAGATTGCCTGTTTTATACAATATGATTCACAATGACTATCAATACTCTTAAATTTGGTAAAGGTCGAACTTATCCCAAGATCACTAGTATTTCAAGTTTATAGCGGTTTTTATTGTCTGAAGTCGACGAGAATACACCTTTTGACTAGTCAGTCCATTGTTAACTTGCTCCTAGCAGGTGCTGTTGTACAAGTATTATGAATTAAGGGGAAAAAAATGAATTCAACATCGGCCTACCTACCTACTTACCGACCTACCTACCTACCTACATACATACATACATACCTGCATACATAAATACATACTGTCACAATATTCCTATGGTATTATTTCTTTTACCGGAGAAAGATGGACAATTAAAATTTAAATAGCTCCGATCCTATAGTCAGCAATGCAGACAGTCTAGGTATATGAATAACTCTAGGCGAAAAGTATAACAATTTAATACAATATATAATTTATATTCAATAACTTCATAGACAAATTTCTCACTCGCAATATTTTTCGAACAAATACAACCAATGACCTATTCACAGTTGCCAATTATTATTCCATCACATGAAATTAAAGTTGTTAAGTGAGACTGTTTCCTTTCAGTGTTGTCTCTGTTACTCATCCGTCAATCACTTTCCGCCTCTTGATTCTTTTTGGTACTTCTAGTATCCTCCTTGACATCGTGCTCCCCTGGCACTTCTGGATCCTTTCCTCCGACACTTCCGGTGCTCTTTATCAAGTGCTCCTTCCCGTACTGCACCTCCACACAAACTGCTGACGTCACTATACACGTCTACAACGTACTCTCTATGTCTCTTCCCTCGTCTTCTATCCTTGGATGTCGACTCTAATACCAACCCGGGAAGCTTCCTCAAGAAGCCTTGTTCGCAAATCCAAACCTAGAATTTCACTAGAATTCCTTCCCGCTTTTTAACGAGTGCACAACTTAGAACTCAGAGTACAGTCTAATGGCTCTCGACTCCTCTATGATCCGCTCCTGGCGAGGTTCGCACATGTACTGGTTGAAAAATGGATTTAGCTCGAACATAAGCGGTTGCTTGTTTAAACTCCGCCCTGCATTCGAATCTCTCAGTTTTGAGTGGATACGGTCTGATCTCTTTGAAAACTGCCATGATAATTCACACTTACTTGTCATTATCTGGTTTCCGTATTCCAAAGCCCGAAATGGCTTTCACTGAGTCTCTATCTCATCGTTCAGGTTGTAGAATTCACGTTGAGTTTAACGCGGACAGATCGTTGCGTAATGGTTAAACAAGAGACAGGTAGTTTCTTGGTGTCCAGAATTGAGTCTATAGTCGTAATCTTACATAATACGTATTCACATTATCCAAGGTGTTCTTAACTACGAATTAATTATAAGAAGATGTGTATAAATGAAGCATGAAGCATTATCAATTTTTCCCCACAGCATTACACATACATACATACATACATACATACATACATACATGCATGCATACATACATGATTGCATACATACATACATACATACATACATACATACATACATACATACATACATAGACAGTACAGGGAATGACAGTTAAACAGACAGGTTTACTAATTTTCTTTTCCCGGATTTCCAGAACTCGGAATTGTCTGATGAGCGGCTATTACCCCTATCACACTGGACTGCAGGTGAGAATTCTACATGCAAACCATATGTTTATATGTGTATATCTATAAAAAAAAATGTATATTTCTATTAGGATTTTTTATTTTGCAGTGTAATTTTTTAAAGAATAATAGCGATATCATATCAACATCTACATACTTGGCAGTTGCGAGACTATTGTATGTACTTACGCATTCGTTGATTGTATGCGCGCATGACGCATGCGTGTATGTGTTCTTAAGGTGAGACTTTTGGCTTGACCTACGAATGTTATGCAGACATAAGCAACTGTATGTTAGGTTTGTCACTATTTGTAGAAATCTTAATTCACGATTTGAAAATACACTCACTTGAAACATTAGCAGAAAACAGAGAGAGAGAGAGAGAGAGAGAGAGAGAGAGATTCCATACGGTTAATGTATTAATTCAAGACTGAATTGATTTTACTACCAGATACTGTCGTATGTAAACAACTTCTATTCCAGCATTCTGTAATAAAAGCAAATGCTCCTGGGTTTTTGCCCGCCAACATTACCACTCTACCACAGAAGCTGAAGGAAGTGGGCTATGTTACACATATGGTAGGAAAGTGAGTACCGATAGTCAATACTCTAAGAAAGTGGGCTATGTCACACATATAGTAGGAAAGTGAGTACCGGTAGTTAATACTCGAAGGAAGTGGGTTATATCACACATATAGTAGGAAAGTGAGTACCGATGGGCAATACCTGAAGGAAGTGGGCTATGTCACATATATGGTAGGAAAGTGAGTACCGGTGGTCAATACTCTAAGGAAGTGGGCTATGTCACACATATGGTAGGAAAGTGAGTACCGATGGTTAGTACTCGAAGGAAGTGGGCTATGACACACATATGGTAGGAAAGTGAGTACCGATGGTCAATACTCGAAGGAAGGGGGATATGTCACACATATGGTAGGAAAGTGAGTACATATGGTCAATACTCTAAGGAAGTGGGCTATGACACACATATAATAGGAAAGTGAATACCGATGGTTAGTACTCGAAGGAAGTGGGCTATGTCACATATATTTTAGGAAAGTGAGTACCGGTGGTCAATACTCTAAGGAAGTGGGCTATGTCACACATATGGTAGGAAAGTGAGTACCGATGGTTAATACTCGAAGGAAGTGGGCTATGACACACATATGGTAGGAAAGTGAGTACCGATGGTTAGTACTCGAAGGAAGTGGGCTATGACACACATATGGTAGGAAAGTGAGTACCGATGGTCAATACTCGAAGGAAGTGGGCTATGACACACATATGGTAGGAAAGTGAGTACCGATGGTCAATACTCTAAGGAAGTGGGCTATGACACACATATAATAGGAAAGTGAGTACCGATGGTTAGTACTCGAAGGAAGTGGGCTATGACACACATATGGTAGGAAAGTGAGTACCGATGGTTAGTACTCGAAGGAAGTGGGCTATGACACACATATGGTAGGAAAGTGAGTACCGATGGTCAATACTCGAAGGAAGAGGGATATGTCACACATATGGTAGGAAAGCGAGTACATATGGTCAATACTCTAAGGAAGTGGGCTATGACACACATATGGTAGGAAAAATGGGTACCGATGGGCAATACCTGAAGGAAGTGGGCTATGTCACATATATGGTAGGAAAGTGAGTACCGGTGGTCAATACTCTAAGGAAGTGGGCTATGTCAAACATATGGTAGGAAAGTGAGTACCGATGGTCAATACTGTAAGGAAAGAAAATAAGAAACGAACAAGTATAACTTACTTACTTATTTGCTACAAGTATTCCGTAAAACAATTGCAACTGTCAGCAGCATTATTTTGTTCAAATTTAGGAGATAATGTTTGAGTTATTTGGAAAAATTTCTTAATTTATAAATGTTACAAATTAACAAAACTTCTGGACAGTTTGATATTCTTCAAGAGTCAAGTTTTATATAAAAACACGTGTTTGTTTCATCTGATTATAACACAGTTTATAATTTTGATGATTATAGCATAATAGTATTAGTGTAAATTCCGAGTGCACTTTACCAATTTGCAAATTATTGAACATGACATCACAAATTATATTCAAAATTGCAATTTTCCCCCATTTTGCCTTAGAAAATGCTATTTTAAATTGTCACTAATAATGCTCGAAAAGAGAATTCATACTCGACACTGCTCTAAAATTACTACAGCAGGTAGACTTTCAAGACATTGGCTTGATTGGAACGCAAAACCATATATCGTCCGCTAGTACAACGCCATACATCGTCTGCTAGTACAACACCATATATCGTCTGCTACCACAACACCATATATCGTCTGCTAGTACAACATCATATATCGTCTGCTAGCACAACACCATATATTGTCTGCTAGCACAACACCATATATCGTCTGCTGGTACAACATCATATATCGTCTGCTAGCACAACACCATATATTGTCTGCTAGTACAACACCATATATCGTCTGCTAACACAACACCATATATCGTCTGCTAGCACAACACCATATATCGTCTGCTAGCACAACACCATGTATCGTCTGCTAGTAAACAGCTAAACGTTATAATTTATTTTCAATAACTGAGGTAACATGGTGTGGTGGTAACGAATATTATTACAAGTGTTTGTATCTTTACTACAATGCATGCAGTTTCAAATATACCATCGACATAGTTTATTGTACAGAGCATAAGTTGCAAGTAACTCAAGGATATATGTATTAATATCTCTGGGAAAGCCATGTGATCTTGTGGCTGGTCACTTGTTGGATCGCAGGGCTTTAGATTATCACGAATCGTCAAGCAGTTAGGTGGTACAGCTTAATTCCCATCGTTGACATAGCATAAATAGTCACAGACTTGAAAAGGTCACAAATAAGACCGCTTACGAAGTCGTTCTTACTGGTGACTCGGTGCGAAACTGATCGTTGTGATCACATTTGTTCTTTGATTGTTGAAGAACAAAAATATTCAACAAAGTTAGCACCGAACAAGCAGGCGGCGTTTTTGGCAAATTTTATTTATTTTTTTAGTTTTAAAGTTATAAAATATTATGAATTTTTTTTTAATGGATAATAATAGCACAGAAAAGAATTGTATGGGATTCAACAGTGTTTAGAGAGGTGATACAAATATATTCACGAGATAAACACTGAAACAACAATGTCACTATCAAGACATAATGCATATTTGTTTACGCGTTTAGGCGGAATAAAATACTAGTCGGATCTAGGCACATTGGTGTTAAAATTGTTGTGTTTAATTATGCAAGAAGACATCCTCCAGTTTTTAGGAACCACAATGCCCTACATATTACTTTTAATGATGATAACAATAAAGTAGACAGCAGCAGCAACCCTATTGGCATAATGGCTAGAAAAGCCCCAAATGAAAAAGAAATAAATAATAAATTTGACGTGGGTGAATACAAAATTGTGGATGTGGCTAAAATTTGCACTGCATCTTGAAGATATGATAAACTTTATAAGGTCAGTCTACAACGATTTAACAACTATCGAGAATGTATGGAAAACAAGGTTCCTTGTTAAACAACACATGCTGAGGAAGCATATGAAATGGCTGTTGCAGAGTGAGCCTTAAGAATGGCAGAAGTTGAAAAAAATCTGTAATCATTTGAAAGGACTGAATCTGTAAACATTTAAAGAACTGAAGAAATCTCGCAAATTGCTGAAAACAAAAGTATCGTTTTACAAAGATCGTCATGTTGGATTTTGTAGATAATATATCAATATAATTTATCCAACATAATGCGTTCTCTGAATGTCTATATTTCGATTTAAAAGACTGACAATAGCAACGGTTAAGACATCTTTACAGCCAAATTTAATGCCCAGTTACTATATATATATATATATATATATATATATATATATATATATATATATATATATATATATATATATATATATCAAGACAACAAATTAAATGAGACAAAAGAAAAGAAAATCCAGTTAATTTAGAGAATGGCTTAGTAAAAGTTCCACTGAAAAACAAATCCCTAAAGAATTAATTATATAAGTGAAGATAAGGATCAGAGGAAAGAAGGTACTGTTTGGATGCAAGTATACAAATACAGACATGTGCACAAAATTTTTGAAAAAGACAAATATAATAACAATATTGCCTTGGGCTGAAAAAGTGACAACGAAAGCAAGAAATTACATAGCTGCAGCTTTCTGAGAAATCATTCAAAATGAAGGAAGATACCTTTAGAAAAGAATAGTGTGATATCGATTATGACCAATGGCTTAGTAAAAATCCTCTTATTACACAACCAGACATTATTTAGATGCAAGCATACGAAATATTAATTTACTGAGAGAGAGAGAGAGATTTAGATTTAATAAAATAATTCTTTTGAGCTAAAATGTGAAAACAAAAGAATTAAATTACACAGATGTTATTCTCAGAGAAATGGTTAAAGAGAATTCTGAAGTTATGCTAAAACGGACACACTGAATACTTTCAGCTTATTCTGACACAACGTCTCCTATAGTGGAACGGCTTGAAACTAATACTTTTGGAACGTCTAAATTTAAAATAGGCGAAACAGCCAGAATTTCGAAATATAAAAAGTTTACAAAATGATACCTTTCAAACTTTACCGAAGAATTAATATAAATTTGAATTATTTTTAATTTACAAAGCGGAAGATCTGAACCAAGGGGAGAGTATATTTCTCGAACTAGGGTTGTCACTAAATGACAAAAAAGATGACACGTACAAAATTGAAAATATTTTAAGAACAAAAAAGTATGAATGGTAAAATGTATTTACGATTGAAATCATTTGACCATTATTTTGCATCAAGGTTAAAACGTGTTGGTTTTTGTGAACCTACAGTTTGCAAATCTTCATTATGTGACTTCTTTATAAAAAGTAGAATTAGCGTCTTTTTTCTCTTGAGTTGATGTTAAAAATGTCCTTTACATCGTTCTGGTTTAGTATAATTTTATGGTCTTCTCTAGATACAATATCTTTATTTCTTGAAGTCACCTTTACCATCTTTGTTGATGAATCCATCACTCACATTATAATTGTAATCAATGCTAACAACTTACATCGCTTGATGAGCATTTACACATATAAGTCTAGCTTGTTGAAGACTTGTACAAATTATATGGCAAGATAAGGTTCATCGAAATATGATTCAGTATTGTCTATTAATTGGATACACTCGTAGGCATATTTCATGTTATATTTTGACGTCTCTTTCAATTAAAATCTAAATTGTTTTTGCCTTTTGGGGTTTATTTATGTAGCGAAGATTATTCCTTCTGCGTAATTTTATCAATAGACAAATAGACCAATGTCACCAAAAATAAATTTGCATTATCGGAGACAACGATTGTAGTAATCTCAATGCCCTTGGAGGGTAACATTTTGAAAGATATTAAATCTTGGAGACAAAATAGAGACGATAAACTAACTACTATTGAAATAAGTGAATTTGAAAGAACTAACAAAATCTTCGAGCCACAAAGCAAAATTGACAACACAATACGAATTATTGATGCAAATAAATTGTTCAGACAGATTCAATACCTCGTATATGTATGTATGTATGTATGTATGTATGTATGTATGTATGTATGTATGTATGTATGTATTCATACATACCGAATTTATTATTATTCGTTACACCAGAGAGAACTGAAGGTATTATCTCTGCATCATACCAGAGGATGTATCTCATATGCGGTGAATTCAAATGAAGAAAGAAACAGGGAGAGAATTACAATCTGTCCCCTGTTGGAGACACGTTGGCTAATTGGTTAGCCTGCCAGACTCTCGAACGAAAGGATGCGGGTTCGAATCTTAGAATCGGACCAGCCTTGGTCATCTACCATGGTGTGTCATTGGGCATGGCACTTTATTCCACTTGCCTCGGCACTAAATAACCTACTTGTGTTGCTGTGCTATAAAGTTCGACACAAAATGGTCCCCTTCTGAAAATCGAATCCGGGTCCGCGAATCACGGCACATATTGCTTTGCATGTAGACGCATAATGAAAGAATACATATATATATATATATATATATATATATATATATATATATATATATATATATATATATATACCATCCTATAGGTGTCCCCTTCTGAAAATCGAATCCGGGTCCGCGAATCACGGCACATATTGCTTTGCATGTAGACGCATAATGAAAGAATATATATATATATATATATATATATATATATATATATATATATATATATATATATATATATATATATATATATATATATATATACCATCCTATAGGTGGCACCTCGGTTACTGCAACTGGAAATACACTCCAACCTACCGGGGCTTCGACAGCTTCATGGGATTCTACACCGCCGACGAGGACTATTACAATCATACCCACGGTAAGACTGGTTTATCTAGACTTTAAATTGAAGCGACGTACGTACATACATACATACATACATACATACATACCTGTATTTTTCCTAGTTTCAGCTTCTGCCCCTTGAAAAGGTACGAGAGCGTCCTTTGAGATATGTTTATAACGAATATACCAGCAGTACCATGGTATCTTATTTGAGAAAAAATGTCGAGACTGCGTTGACTCGGGACAATGGCTCGAAACACTTTAAAAATCATAAATGGGATTGCTTCCCAATGTTTGGATGAACTGATATGTTTTCAAAGACATACAAGTTTTGATATTAAAATATATTCGAATTCCAAGAATTAGAAGTCCAGCATATTTAAAAAAAACAAAACAACATTCTTATAAATTTGCAGCTACAGTTTTGTGGATTAGCTGTAAAATTAAATTAGAGACGAATACAACTTTAATTCAGTTAGATTCTAACTTTTATAATGGAATACTAAAGACTGCAACTGAAATATCTGCAAATAATCATCGCTGATCGCTCACCCCTCACCCTCCCACCCCCACCTCCACATGTTTGTCATGATAATGACTACTAATATCTACCCCAACATTTTTTACAGTCTTGACTTACGTACTGCAATGTTTTGTCTTACGTATCGCCATGTCTTGACTTACGCACCGCCATATCCTGTCTTACGTACCGTCCTGTCTTGACTTACGTACCGTTCTCTCTTGTCTTACGTACCGCCACGTCTTATCTTACGTACCGCCATGTCTGACTTACGTACCGCCATGTCTTGACTTACGTACCGCCATGTCTTGTCTTACGTACCACAATGTCTTAAATTACGTACCGTCCTGTCTTGACTTACGTACCGTCCTGACTTGTCTTACGTACCACCATGTCTTGTCTTACGTACCACCATGTATTGACTTACGTACCGCCATGTCTTAACTTACGTACCGTCCTGTCTTGACTTACGTACCGCCATGTCTTGTCTTACGTACCGTCATGTCTTGCCTTACTATTAAATTCTTTTTTAAAAAAAAATAATCTCTTTCTGTAGTGATAAAGTATGCTATATTTGCAGGTCTTCTTACAAATAATGTTTATTTAATGCATTTTCCGCTATAGGCAGTGTTGGTGTAAAGCTCACTGGAGCGTTATGTTCAATTTTTATTTTAATCACGCCAACTCTAAATAAATCGTATCTTATCTCAGAGAAAGAGACACACGCTAAAGCTTCTTTCTATTACCAAACTGGATTTTAATTAATATTTTAAGCGCACTCTTTACATCTCCTAGCAATATAAAACGATGACTTAACTACCAAAATCTAAAACTAGGATTATTTACAATCTGAAATGGGTGTATCTTTCGAAATATTTGTGCCATTCATTTTTATACTATTCGAACTTTGCTTTCATATGTACCATATAGCATCTATTGTGCTGCAGTGCTGTTAAACGCTGCTACATACGTACATAAGTCTCACGTAATTAGGTGGGGTGGTTTATGACGTGACTCGTTTCCCCTAAATTGTAAACATGCACTGCTGTTTAACGTCTTTTCTAGACGAGGGTCATCCATCATCTTCGTCCAAAATCGTCAAAAAAATAGCGAAGGTGTGCGTTCTGATGATTGTCTTCAGGTCCGCAACACTTTTATAGCTAGACCGGGTTTTAGGTAGGGAACAAATTGCCTTACAGTGAGCGACACGTTGACCGTGAGAGCACGTGCTCTTCAAATTTCGCTTTGCCATCCCTCAGAGGCGTAGCTATGATATTTTGCGCCCGGGGACGAACTATAAAATTGGCGCCCCAGCCCCCTCCCCGTTTAATCACATTTTTGAATATTACCCTTGTTTACTTATTATAATGTAACATTGTAAGCCTCATTTTGGCGCCCCTGTACCTTGGCGCCCGGGGACATATGTACCCCCCTGCCCCCCCCCCCCCCCCGCCCCAGCTACGCCTTTGCCATCCCTTGAGTTAGTTTGATGTTGACTGTACGGTTGCATGTTCCACAGTGACCTCGTAGGCGGTTTGCTAACATCTTGATAACTAAACATAATGTTACAAGCCAAGGATCTTTACTTGACCGAGCGGTGTCAAACCCTGGCGCGATTCCCGCTAGAAGTCATAAGTTTACCCCAAATTTCCAAAGACTTCCATACAACTTCAGTTGTAAATTAGAAATCCCGACGTGTCCGTTCTACACATAAATGTTACTCTAATCAATGCAAGACCACATGTCTCACAACCTGCCAAATATATATCAACCGCACATCTGCATGGTTTTTCTTTGTTAGGTTTCCGTACCGCCAGCAGTTCACGCCGTAGAAATTATACAACTAACCTTTAAAACAGGAACTATTTTAACTACGCAACCTTAGGCCAGATAAACTATAGTTTCCAGGCACATTTCGCCAGTACAACTGCATCACATTTGCCACCATGGCGACATAAACGGTATTTGCCGAGTCCCTTCTTATTGATTCCATTGTGTAATTTACAGGTTTCCTACCGTAAATACTGCCACTGCAGTCAAACCACCAATGTACACCACTAGATTTTAATATGAATATGGTACGTCAGGGTCACTCATTCGGTTTTGACCTGAATTCACTACTAGTGAACCATGACATCATGGAAACTAACAAACACTTTACTCCGTGACGCTTGCTCCTAGTAATTGGCTAATTATTTCGGGCAAAGGAATATTTCTATTGCACCGAATTCCAATAATCAGACAAGTAATTACAAAAATCTAAGAATTCTTTAAAACGGGGCGCTATAACCAAATGCGCATACTCCAAATTTATTACAATAACTTACAATGTAAAGGGAACTACCATACCTTATTAAAATGCTTATTCACCTGACCGACGTTTTAGCTTTTCGCTCTGATTCCTTCTTCAGTATATTTTCACTGCTGTTTATTGGCAGAGCAATACAATTATATGTTACCATTTTCTTAACTTTCGATATTTTTGCGAAAGAATATAGCTTGAAAGTGAAATACATGGAGTAGATAAGAACTAGTCGATCAATAGAGACAGACAGATGGATCGATAGATGGATAGATAGACAACCATTCCTTCTTGGCAAGTTGGTCTGATATATTCAAGTCTCCTAGTACAACTAACTGTAGGTCAGCTAGTAGATCATCAGAGTCACGACCCAAGGGTAGAGGGTTCTAGAGCTGCCCAGGCTAGTTGGGGTTTGCTTCCTGGGTATATAAATTGGAAACGCATTTAGTTCCCAAGTCTAAGACAAAATATGAAAGTGTGTTAGTGTGTATGTGAATATCACGTATGAGTATTCCTTGACATTACTTGTATGCATAGTGTGCACTCAAATGTACGGAAGACCTGAAGGGACCCATTTCACATTTTTATAACCTGATATCTTTGGTATTTAATCATGGATCTCAACTTACCAGTCTGAGATCTCGGTGTACTTGGTGATTTATTTTATTATAATACAATATGCTGAGGACCACGTAGCTGATGGGTCTTTATTTAATCAGAAGTTCTGTTTTCGTTAAATAAAGATGATGATGATGATGATGATGATGATGATAAATTCTTCTTCTTCTTTTTCTTCTTATTATTATTATTAGAACCCTTTACATTTGTCTTTTTGTAGGAGATGGGTATGACTTTAGGTTCAACACGGATGTTTACCACCCACCAAAAGGCGAATATTCGGCAGTAAGTTGCGTGCATTGTTTCTAATTTAACAACCTCTTTCCTAGACAATCTACATACCATTCACTGAACTCTCTGTACGCTGATGCTGATACGGTCAGTCAAAACTAAATAATACGGCCGGTACCGGTAGCTTAGAATAGCCATTGAACTCAGCACGGCTATGGTCACAAGAACACATGAAAAGTTTGAAAACTTTATATTTACCCAGAAACCATATATATTTTTTAAATTATAATCGACCACTCACCCAGCGTCTTTATTTAAGAAGCTACAAAAGCTATAGTCTGAACAATTAAAATCTAATTTATTTTAAATCTTAAAAAATATAAACGTGCAAAATGTAAAAAATGTACAGAAATAAGATAGATGGAAGGGCCTCAGCCAATTTATTGCTTTAACTAAGGCGAATCCACCCTACAATTTTACAACATTCTTCTAAGTTAAAAGAATGCACCCAAGAGTTTCTAAAAATACTAATGTGAACTACAATTTTTAACACTTATATAAATACGACGAAAGTGCCCTACAATTTTATAACATTTTCAAAATGACTTTTATTTTCCAAATAGATGTTTCTAGTTTTTCAGTAAGTTACAAAACATATTGTACAAATATTTTGCCTAGCAATTTCCGGCTTATTATTTTCACTGTTGATAAAATGTAGGTAGGATTAATACTTGTGAATATTACCTAAATTTTAGCAATATTCACCAGTATTAATCCTCCATAAATTTTAATCTTCCATACATTTTAGAAATAGTGAACAGAAAACGTACAGTACTAAAAATGTTTGTTCTCCGAGTGTATCAGAATGATTCCACAGTTCTAGATTTTCTTGAGAATAATTTTCATTCCATTTGATGGGAGAAAAAAATGAATCATCATATATCTGTTTAAAAAATGTCTGTCAGATTATATTCTCCAAGTAAAATATCTGAACTTTATTTTAATAATAATAATAATAATAATAATAATAATAATAATAATAATAATAATAATAAAAATAATAATAATAATAATAATAATAATAATAATAATAATAATAATAATAACAAATATAACACCTACAAAATCTCGCAACTGTAATTTTTCTACTTACCATTTTCCTAGCTATATTTAACTTGTCACCTGTGCCTTTTTCGCCAAGAAACTATTCAAAAAAAGATGTTCGCTAACCGTCTCTTCTTCATTTGTTTCAGAACATTTTCGTCGAGAGAGCCATCGATATTCTTAATGCCATAAATCCTAAGAACGAGTCTTTGTTTCTGTATCTACCCTTCCAGTCGGTGCATGCTCCTCTAGAGGTTTGTATTGTGACTTTTTTGGAGAAAAAAAAATGCTATCATATAGCTACTAATTTAAGTCATTAGTTACTCTCAGGTGATTAATGCAACAGACGGCGTACGAGTATCGAATTTCGCAGTTTTCCACAAGGCCCTAACGATTTCAGTGGCGAAGAGACGAAAAGCTCTAGAACTCTCGCATGTTTTTTCTTTACTGCTTTCTGAAGTTAGATATTAACATTTTGAATTACACGGTTTCGCTGCTGCAAACAAAACAAAAATAAAACGGAATGATTTAATTAGAAATCAACACGATGAAAAATAATGACTGAATAAAACAGTAGTTAGTGATCTCTGATCACTCCTTCTTATTCCTATTCAGTTACATGCTTAGTAGAATATTCAAAATTACTTATATTTTGTCTATTGTTATTTTGATTAGTTTTTAAAAAAAATTATTTTGACGAAACTTATCTGGCAGCAATTGGCTACTAATTAGCTCATCGGATGCGGTAGGTCGTGGGTTCGATCTCCGGCCGAGTCCTACCAAAGACTTATAAAAATGGTACTAACAGATGCCTCGCTTAGCGCTCAGCATTACGAGGTTAGAATTAGGACTGGTCGGCCTGGTGTCAGGATAATGTGACTGGGTGGGACATCATGCTACATGTCTGCGGCATGATGCCACAGTGCTAGACATCACTATAAACTGCCACACTGCAGACATCGTAGCGATAGGACTTAAAAATTGTAAAAGCTATGTTAAAAATCCTAATCACACACACACACACACACACACACACACACACACACACACACACACACACACACACACACACATTAGTTAGTCCTTAGTCAATATACTTAAACCCACACGTACAGTTAACTTCATCATGTCTTCAAAAATGAGTTTGTGTGGTGGTCAGATTTATAAAACAGCAATGTTATAAATAGTAACGTACTATATGAAGCAGTGAAAGCAATACAGAGAGCTCCAAGATATAGTGTATTGACGATACATTTCATTTCACCACTTTTAATGTAAATATCACGCTATTTAATAATTCCAATAATAGTAAAAATTAATAAATCGTACACATAGACTACTACAATTAACATGTAAAAAGTTTCCAGTATTGGAAATATTAGAGAATACGTCCTCGTCATGAAGAAAGAAAGGATTTAAATTACTGCTCTGAAAGATATTTACAGTATCGGGCAATACTAAGAGAAAAAAGAATTCATTTAAGCAGAAGAAATACTAGAAAAAATTGAATAAGGAGCGAGAAGAAACTAAAATGTAGGAGAGAGAAACATTTTCCCGTAAATGTATGAGAATGTTTCTTGGAAAGGAAGCAAGAAATACAAATTAGGTGAAAAACTGCTTGAAAAATATTTATAGGAGTCGATAATTAAGATTTGTTTATCTCAGGCAGAACCTGGCATTGCGCAAATTGTAGACAGGAGGATAACAGACTCTACACCAGTAAGGGTTCAGCTTAAATTTCATGTTAGTTTCAGGTAATTTACGTTATGCAAAGTAGTCAAGATAAAATTAAATACTGACTTTTTATTACTCAGTACAATTTGTCGAGATAATTGGCTGTTTGGTAGTTCAAAAGTGTATTAGCTGATCAGTTTGACAATGCAACCACTCAGTTTAGCTAATATATAACTGTTAACACTAAGTAGATGTGAACATCACATTGAGTGAAGAAAATAACAGTATATTTTAATGTTTAAAACAAAGTTGACAAAAATATTTTTCTTGTAATCGAAGCAATTATAAACACTCAATCTGAATATGAACATATGATTTTACTATATAAATGCCCAGTGTCGGACGAAGAATGTTTAATTTGAATTATCCCAATTAAAAGTTAGTCAGTCTTGCCTTCCAGAACGTTCTTCTCATTTCATGTATATCCACAACACATGTTAATAGGTCGGAACCATAATTTTACCTTTTCCTTACCAAAAGTCTTCTTAATCATACAAAAGCTTGACATTGCTTTGTAGTGCATTTAATCATAATAAGTCATGGTTCCAGCTGGACCCAAATTTAATGCGAAATTACCTCTCTAAGGCACAAAGGGCAAAAATAGGGAGAAGTTCAAAATATTTACTTTAAGCTATAAGTTCGGGATATTTTCATGACCAATTATTTCAATACTGATGAAATATGATTAAATGTTTATTATTCAAATATAAAAACATTTCTTATATTGCGTCGCCTTACGTTGTCCAATATAAAACGGCAACATTCAAAATAGGTTTCAATTCTAAAATCGACAACCACTTCCGTAGCCAAAGCCCTCTTTCCATAAGTCTATATGATGCACTATTGGAAGAAGTAAATAATGCTATTTGCAATGGACCTGGATACGCATACTGTATACGGCCCTATTGGGAAACACGAATAGCGTTATTAGTAATGTACTTGAATACATATACTGTATGAGAACTTTTTGGAAAAAGTGAATATTGTTCTATCAGTGGACCTGGATACATAGGATAAATGATAAGCTGCTTCAGACTGAGCAACGTAAATTATTTTTCTTTCACATGCATTGAAATTTCGGCGGGAGTTTCGCGGGTAGTAATGCAATTTATGGAATTTATGATCATCAAATTAACACCAAAATTTACTATAGAACATACAATTTATGTTCACCACATTAACACCAAAATTGACAATAGAACATACAATTTCTTTTTCTATCCTTCCACCTGCGTCTCTAAAGGAATAGTTGGCACAAAAGGGACTTTTTACTTTGATGCATTTTATGGAAACAAGATGAGGTGGGGTTAATGCCGTAAAATCAATGCAAGACAAATGTTTTGGGCATGTTTTAGTGAAATGATAGACTCTAAGGTAAATATTTCGCCAGAATCACCGTCTGGCGGGAACCTTGTAAGTATTTAAATTCTCTGTAATATGTGCCGTGTCAAAACTGACAAGAGATCAAACGATTCCCCATTTTCATAGCGACTAATATGTATTTCTTCCTTAATAAGAATATTTGTTTTGACTAACTGTTTGGACAGTTGACTCTGGTAAAGATTGATACACACATATTATACTTTGAATTACATAAATTCAACAAATGATCCGAGCCTCGTCTGCAAAGGTATACTTGGAGTCACGTGGTCTAGCGTGAAACGCTAAAGGACTTTTTCGACTAATGAACCAAGTAAACATTTATTACGACATTCTACTTTGTGCCTTCTTTTATTTATTGAAACTGGAATTTAATTTTAAATTGTCGTGATTTAAAGGAGACGAATCTTTGCTGCATATTTACTTAACAGACACAAGCTAATAAAACTAACTTCAAAGTGAAACGATTTAATAATGCTGTTTGATAACAGGCGAACTTTATTCCTATAAAAGCAGTAAGTAACAAAAATATTATAATGCATTATAAATTAATAACATCTTAGATGAATAAAAAGATGAATTTGTTTCATATTAAGGACATGCTATTAAAAAGAAAATACCAAGAACAATACAAAAATGAAGCTTCTACTACGCTACTCTTTGCTATGCTAATTCTATAAAACAATTTATCTAAATACATTTTTTTCATAATATCATTTCCATTAAATAAGTCATAAAGGATCACCTGTAAATAAATCACATCAGGCAAGAGTGATCAAGGTTACAAGGATAGAAACCAAAGCCAATGTATCAAAAGTTCCAAAACTCTAGGGATGGAGGCCCAAATTCTTATTCTTGGAATCAGTCATGTTATGTTGAACTACCATCGAAATATAGCAGAAACAAATAGCCACATTGGGTAAAATATGCACAATGAAACTAGTAGACAGGAACAAAATTGAAAATGAATTTGATGTATATTTCAATTTTTATGATATGCTTGAGGACAAATAGGACAAACCTGTTAAAGTAATAAAATAAAAAAAAAAAGAATCAACACATTGGTATGTTGATAACTTTCAACTGTGCCGCACTCTGATAGAAAATATCACTGTGTAAGCATGAAACCTTTATCCATGCTTGTAGCGAGCCAAATATATAAACACAAAAGACAGGAGTACAACCTAGGCAACAGTGCTGAGATCATGCCAGAAGAAGGCTATGTTGGTACCTTCAAAAAATGAGCATCATCAGCTCAACGTTCCATAAGTGTTTGTTGTCTATATGTTGTCTATCGTGACTTTGCGTTTGCACTTGTTAAAATAGAAGAAGAAACACATGGATCATCTGCAAGTTAGACAGAATAAAACTATAAAACACATCTCGTCGTGTTTTTTTGCATGTACACGAAGGCTATTCACAAGGAATATATACCAACCACTTATTGATTGGGATGCTGATTGTGTTCGGGTATTTTACAAACAATAAAGTAAGATCACAAAACTTCCTTATGAAGACATCGGATCAGAGAATGCAATACCTGCATATTATAAAGATCTTTGCGATTTAAATAAAGATTGTCACATTTGTGAGAATTTTGTAGAAACAAAGTTAGCGATCATGACAATTTAAAATGAATACATAAAGGGCTTGCTCGTAACGAGTGCAATTCAAATTTCATATATCCTAAATTCATTACTTCTTAAATCTTATGGGGCTTTTCATGATAGTTGGTTAGTGAACTTATTACGAATGCTTCAACTGGTTAGAGCGTCTGCCGCCGATGCGGGTGGTCGCGGGTTCGAATCCCGGCCGAGTCATACCAAAGACATAAAAATGATGCGAACAGCTGCCTCGCTAGGCGCTCAGCGTGAGAAGGTTAGTGTTAAGACTGGTCGGCCTTGTGTCAGGATAATGTGACTGGGTGGGACATTATGATACGTGTCTGTTAAAGCTGTGTGAAAATAATCCAAATTCAAATCACACAAATGATTTTAAAATGATATAAAGAAAGCATTACTAGCACACGTGAAAAATACGTCTCCTTTAGTAATGACTCCATAGTTGATTGGAAAGACAGAAGACGATAAGATAATTCCCGTGAAAATAGCTAATAGATTTTTTTATAGAGAAAGCAGCTATGAAAGAACTGATATGATAACATGTTCGTCGAAAAACAAGATACGCTGAAAATATGAACAGTATATTTATGCCGAAAGACTCCTGCCCATACGAATAGTTTAACTGATTTGACAAATTCAATGAAGCAACATTGCTTTCTATTAAAATGTTCTAAATATTTCAGCTGGTAGAAGATGGTACGTTCAGGGTGGAATGCCATATTCATCCTTCAAACACCATGAAAAGAATAACGCATTATTTCCATGTGATACCTTTGAAGAATTTAGAAATGTATACATTAAAAATTACCAGCTAGACCCAATGCATTACTACAGTGTTAGTTCATGTTACAACCTTAAAAAATATCTGGTGTAAAGCTAGACGGTAAACTGACAACGAAACTTTTTAATGGTCGATAGCTGCATTAGCGTGGGCATTAGCATGTTCCCTACTAGATAGACGTAAGCCAACGATCAATTTATACGCAGACGAATACGGAATATAGAACGAGCTAGAGAGTTTCATGAAGCAAAACCAAAATCTTTAATCTTGGACCTTGATTTACCTAATTTGCATTGATGGGCAAAGGACAAACTTTTACCACTAAAATACTTCAGATGAGAAAATGAAAATAATTTAAACTGGTAGAGAAAAACAACTTTGTGAACATCCCAGGAAACACTGAAACTGGATACGTTTTTGGGAGTCTCGTTAGTAACACGGTCGCCATATTTGCATATGCGGGTCTGTGTTGTCAAGCACCAGATGTGATCGTTAAGTGTCTTTGATAATCTCAATAATTCCTTATTACGTCACTTTGAACAAATTTATACAAGAGTTCCTCCTTTTTATTTGTTCAAATATTAAAACTAGACATTGCAAATATAGGATGCAGAATACACAGTTTTGACTGCAGTGGAATGTTCTGGAAACCAGAAAAGGATTTGTTGTTGTTGTTGTTGTGGGGTTTAACGCCATTTTTCAGCACACGATAGGCTATACATGGCGGCCAGTATTAGTGGTGGAGGAAGAACTCGGGAAAACCCCAGAAGAACCACCGACCCACGAGAAGCTACTGGCAAGCTTTCTCACATACCCACATTGGCTGAATCGGAGACTCGAACCGCCGCAGACAGAGGTGAGATGGCAGTGATCCGTAACGGAAAGCGCTTTAGACCACTCGGCCACTCGGGGCCCCCCAGAAAAGGATAGTGAACAATCTGTGTGCTTGTTTAAATCGAAAGGTTCCGTTTGATTTGAAACACACAGGTTTAATACATTTTTAAAGTTTTTGAACATTTTTTCATTGCAAATTAAACCACGTCAATTATTTTCGCCGGACTGACCAATCAAACCAGTTACTGATATAAATATTACGAGATATCATTTTCAAACTGACGAGGAAAAGTCTCCATTTTGAACGGTATTTCACCTTGCCTTCTCCATTGATATCAGTATTTATTCTTCCATTCCCAGGTACCAGAGAAGTTTGAAAAGATCTATTCCCACATCCACAATAAGGACAGAAGAATTTACTGTGGTGAGTTTCAAGCAGGAATGCAAACTGAAGTTTTAATGTCATCTTTCCAAAATTTTACGATGATTTCAAGTTCGTACATATAATGCATGGTAATTTTACTACTTCACAGGAGGATAAATAGCAGCCTGATACATGGCGACAAAATTGTTGAATTATAAACACGAAGCCGACAAAATAGTCAATACGTTTGGAAACGTTAGCACTGGTGTCAGCTGTAATCTTTTCCTTTTCTTTTTAGAGCAATGAGTCAAAAGGACTCTTGAAATGTTCTCGTGGACATTTGAAGGAAGCCTTTGTGGGTAGATAAGGAGACTGTGCTGATTGTTGTCCAACAGCAGATGATTTTAAGCCAGCTTTTGGTGGTAAATGGTTTCAAGTGTACTACCGATTTGGACTAACCAGAACGTTTATTTCTGAATCATTTCCTTCTGTAGCATAGACAGTATGCTCCTAAGGCGTTTTGTGTTGTGTACGCTATAGTACCAAAAAGTAGAGTAGCCCTCATTTGTGTAATGTTCTTGTTTATTCCATTCGGAATCGCAGCATGAAACAGTTATTATGCTCCATTATAAAGGTCTTTTAGCAGTAATAACTAATATATATATATATATATATATATATATATATATATATATATATATATATATATATATATATATATATATATATATATATATATATATATATATATTGTGCTCTGCGCAATATAAATCGATATGTTCAGCGATTTAGCGAAGATCGAACAGACATTATTAGCAAATTAGATGGTGGACAGTGTTAATTAATTTCCGTTATTTTCTAATATATTCACTCTCTGTTTCTATTCAACCTGTAAGACTATTGCCGAGGTACTGAAGTCCTCAACCCACTTTTCGGATAGTTTTAGGTACAAGTTGGATTTTTGATCGACCAATCGATTTATTACCAGGGCAGATACCAAGGCCGGATTAAACCCTGTGGAGGCCCTTAGACCCTTAGGCAGTCGAAATCTTGTTGCCCCCCCCCCCCATCGCATTGTATTTCCTAATACGTTTTATCAATATTATTTTGATCCGTTTTCGCGGGGTCCTTAGGCCGGTGCCAACTCTGCCTATTTGGTAATCCGGCACTGGCAGATACTAAGCCACTGAGATAGCTCAGCCTACACATTTTCAAATCAGTTGATACAGTGTCCAAGATTTTCTTATTCCATGATCACCACGGTAATCACTATGAGATAAAAGTGTCAAAAGAATTCGTAAGTAAATAAAAATGTTAAAGTTACGACTTTTAAAAATAGATATGTCATATAGTTACAACCGTTGATATGTCTGAACTTTAGACCCTAATATTTCGACAAACATTCAGTTTATTTCATTACGTGATAACTCTCACCTAGCATGGGATGTTTAACTGACAGTCTGGAGGAATCAGTGACTTGTCAGTTGACAATGTAACGATTGTTTGATAGCATTACTTTTCAAAAGTGTTCTCCTACAGGGTTCGATGAACAGATATGATTAGGTAACCACACTCAAATGTGTTCTTGTCAGTTTTGGTGCGAAAGTGGAATCCGGTGATCAAGGTTTCGAATGGCAAGACAATCGATGAAATGTCATCTTTTACTGTTCGCGCGAAATTGATGATGATAAAAAGCTGGCATATTTTACTTTAAAATCATCACCCATTTCTCTGCTTTGTCTTGATACCTTTAAAACGTTTGTTTTCCAGGTAAGGTGTCTGCATTAGACGAAGCTGTAGGAAATATTACTTCCGTGCTGAGGGAAAGAGGATTTATGGACAATTTACTCCTTGTTTTCACAACTGATGTAAGAAATTTCTTCTTATCGAACGTAAGATATATCTTTTCGAACAGCCTGTTCTACACTTATAAATATACACAACAACAATAATAATAAAAATAACTGCTGAGGTATAATGTCAAATTCGGGAGCAGATTTTTTCATCCATCCCTCATTTTCTCCATCCATCAATAAATTAATAAGGAATCAGCACACATAAAAAAGCAAACTGTAATAAAATAAAACAGACATTACTTGAAACAATCTAATATTTTTGTCAGGAGTACGAAGTACCTATTTACCTGTCAGTAGTACGAAGTACCTAGATGACCCGACAAAAGCGCGCAAGACAAATGCGCGCCGACATAAGCGCGAAGTCAAAAGCGCGCAGGAGATAAGCGTGCAGACATAAATGCGTCTAAGAACGTATGGACAAATGTTCTTACAATATAATGCATTAAATAAATAAAACATAAATTTGCTAAAAAAAAGTGTTGGTTTATTTACTTAGAATGTATATTACTTCATACACGGCGGGCGCGCTATACACACTTGTTGTAAAATGTTAACAAACCTATTACTGACTTAATAAAATATTGAAAAAAGGAGAATATTGTGCAAAACTAGCCTGATTTATATATAAATAATAAGTAGAAATCTTAGATGTTAATTGTATGAGCTATTCCTTGCGAGTAATCTTCTGACGGTACTGTTCCATATGTTGGAACCAAAGCCTGGAGACGACAATTAAGACGAACGTACTTTGATTTAGATGCCTCTGATTGTCTGATGCCCGAACGAAATCTCTCGAACTTCAATTCGTAGTGATCTTGTTCTTTACTAAAGTGTTCGATTAGCTTGAATACTGATTAATGATGACAATCTGCCGTCTGTTGAAATGAATGATGCCAGGCTTCAACTGCGTTGTTGGTGCGTGGAAGGTTGCCGATTATTCGATCTCGAATGTTCCAGAGTTGTAAGGCAAATCTTGGATTTGCACGTCAACCTCTTCTTTGTCTACCTAGAATTAATGCACTATGAGAAAAAGTTAGTTTTGTGTGTGTGTGTGTGTGTGTGTGTGTGTGTGTGTGTGTGTGTGATTTGGAGTTTTAACGTAGCTTTAACAATTTTTCAGTCATATCGCTACCATGTCTGCAGTGTGGCAGTTTATAGTGATGTCTAGCACTGGGGCATCATGCCGCAGACATGTAGCATGATGTTCCACCCAGTCACATTATCCTGACACCAGACCGACCAGTCCTAACACTAACCTCTTAATGCTGAGCGCCAAGCTTGGAAGCTGTTAGTACCATTTTTGTAAGTCTTTGGTATGACTTGGCCGAGGATCGAACCCACGACCTCCCGCATCCGAGGAGGACGCTCTAACCACTAGGCCACCCGAGCGGTGTAGTTAAATTGTAAAGAAGACCATACAGTTTACTTGTGCGTATTGTCTTCTCAGTTAAGATTTTTGTATTGTCTTCTCAGTGAACTTTTTATATTGTCTTCTTAACCTTATCTTTGTACACATGCGCTTTTGTCTTGTGCATATTTGTAGGGTTGTTTATCATTGCGCGCAGGTGTCAGCGCGCTTTTGTCTCGCGCGCTTTTGTTACTGCGCCAAGTACCTATTTATCATTTTAATTATTACTGCGATATAATAATTGTATAATTAAATATTTTCCGCTGATTACAGTGGAAGGGCCACTGGATTGTAATTTCTATTTGCCTGATTACAGAATGGAGGGCCAGTCATAAAGGGAGCAAATAATCTTCCCTTAAGAGGGGCCAAGACGACCCTTTGGGAAGGGGGCACAAAGGGTTCTGCCTTTGTCTACAGTGACACTCTGCTGAAGAAGACAAAATATCTGAACACAGAGTAAGCAGGTTGTAAAAGAACGATAAAAAACGTATACTGAAAACTTTAAGTACAACTCTGTTGTTGCTGCTGCTTATAGTATAACAACAACAACCACAACGATGACGACTAGTACAACTACTATTGCAACTACTACCATTACAACTATTATTATTATTGTTGTTGTTATTATTATTATTATTATTATTATTATTATTATTATTATTATTATTTATACATTTGTATCCATTCACCATCAAGTCCAATGCAACATAGGAAACGACATTTATGAAGAAAGACATCATTGCATAAATCTATTGGTAGCAAAACCTAGGATAAAAACAAAAGGTTATTAGTTACATGGTTGCTATCCCGAAAACAATCTACAGAGCAAAACAAATATAAAAAGAGTGCTTCAAACAATAATATTATGTTAATTTTTCAACGTGAGTGTAAACATTTTCGAATTCAAGATTCAATTAAAAAATCAATTGAATTCTTTATTGAAAATTTTCTTGCAGAATGATGCATGCAGTTGACTGGTTCCCTACCCTGCTGCACGTGGCGGGCGCGACAGCAGGTGAATTTAATCAGGATGTCCATTTTTTAGTCTGTTTAATTTGTAATCCTATTTTGCAGTACTGTAGTCTCTGCAGCATGATAGGAACTATTGGAAATGATTGATATGTGAACGTTTGATGCGATTGCTGTCATAACCTGTGCAAATAATAGTCGTGTTTAAATCATAAACTATTTGGAAAACGATATTTAAGAATGAAAAATATAAAATTTTCATTATTTCTGATTGTGATTCAATTCCAGCATGAAATCTATCCGTAACTAAAAATAATTTGAATCACAAAAGTAAACAAAAATATACATGTGCATTGTTAAAATAGGCTAATTCATAAGTCAGATTTTGATCGATAACGTTTTTGTTTTTTATTTATCTATGATCAACGTTATCAATCCTTAATCCATTGAATCCTCAATCCATTAAATGTCTAACATTTGTGACCGCAATTACTTAACATCACCTTTACTGCTGCAAGTAAGAAAGCAATATAGGAAGACACTTGACATGCCTTTGTGTCAGATTTAGGCAGCAGTTTGGAAAAATATTGCATATACTCTCTTATAAGTCTGGTTCAACTGCAACCAACATAAACCTTGATCATCCGCCGCATAATACACCGGCAGATCTGTGTCTATGCAGTTTGTTAGGACTAAATAAAAGAACAAACGACATAAACCCTAATCTGCCGGCGCATTATGCGACGTTTTATCTGGGTCTATTTTGCTTGCATATTTTTCTGACTTACACGGGAGTATATATGATGCATTTTAAACCTTGTGAAATACAAGTTTGTAGAATAAAGCATCTTTTCATTGTCATGAAATTCAAGATGCCAGTATAGACGGTTTGGATATGTGGTCAACCATAAGTGAGAATACACCATCTCCAAGGAAAGAGTTTGTTTACAACATTGACGAAATCCTGAAAAATGCCGCTATCAGGTAAGAAAGTCATAATTTGCATCTCCCTCTATATAATGTAGTCCGTCATTCTCGACATTTCAGAAAGTATGTATTCTTATCTAACCAATCAAAACTAAACTCTTGCATCATATCTAAAAATACATTGATAAAAATGAAGAAAGAAAATCCTCATTTGTTTTGCTATTAAATATGCACACGCTATGGTTTTTATCACCTATCAATACTATTCATTACTAAACTAAGGTGTTTCAAACAAAATTTCTAATAAAAATTAAATCTGTCGCATTCTCAAAGAATAAACAACCACCTATTTGTATCTAAGAATCAGTCTAAAATTCGTCCATGAATCATGTAAGAATACTAAATAGTCCAAAGATGCAGATGCATCACGTACGACTACGAGGTAATCCAAATATGCCTATGCATCACGTACCACGACGAGGGAGGCCAAGAAACCGGGGAGTTTCTCTTTAGTCTAAATAACTATTTTCCTACGCAACTAACTAAACTGAGGATATGTCTGTAAATAGTTTATACAGAAACTCCTTATCTACAGAGTCGGCAACTATAAGCTTATTGAGGGTAGTGCTGGACATTTTAACGGCTGGTATCCTTTGCCTAAAGAAAACGACCCTCAGTCAAAAGCACCAGACAACAGTGAGGAATATTCGGATGAAGCAATCATCTCAGCTGAGCCGCAGTACCAACTGTTTGATATCGCAAGTGAGTAAATGACAGTTTTTTTTGGGGTTTGGACTTATCACAATAAGTCATAATTATTATCATTGTATACGTTTAACTAGTGATGACAGATTTACAACAAAAAAAAAAATGTCAGTCAGTAACTTAAGAGATAAGGCGCTCAGTTAAAGTGCCTATTAACCAGAAAATGGTTGTTTGTTTTTGTTGTTGTTGATGTTGTTTTTAATATTTTAATATAACACTGATCTTTGACATTAGTAAATCTCCAGTGTAAATTTCTTGACGCACAATTTATCTTCTGATGGTTGAGAAAAGGTCGACCACGAATATATATCCGCAACAAGTCATAGTCATGCAAAGTTTTGCACACACAACGGTTTTTCGTTTTTATTTGTTTGTCTTGTCTGTTTTGTATCTGCCTTTGAAAAAGACTCATTAAGAGTCGAAAGCGCTCAGCTAATTGTATACTAGTTTTGCTGTGTTCATAGTCAGTTTATTGCATTTATCTTAATCAATCCCTGACAAACGTGATCCCTTGCAGGATCCAGTGGACTTGAAATAACTGTTATTCGCCATATGGTTTGTATTATATATATATATATATATATATATATATATATATATATATATATATATATATATATATATATATATATATATATATAAATTTTGATGTATTTTTCTGAGTAGATGATCCAACAGAGCATTTTGACATCTCCAAGAAATATCCGGAAGTTTTGAACCATATGAAAGAGCTTCTGTCTGAGTACAAGAAGTCCCTGGTTCCTGCCAATTACCCGCCACCGGCTCCTAAATCGAATCCAAAATATTACAACGGAACTTGGAGTCCGGGATGGTGTTAAAACTTTCATTGAATCATATTCTGTGATGAAATCGATTATATAAATTAGTGTGTTTTCAAAGTGTGTTTTTTTCTCATTAAATTGTTTGGTTGTTTCCTAAATAATTATAGAAATCAGTTTACAGTCGCATTCAAAACAAGAGGCATTGATGAAAATTCAATATTGTTAAAATAATTCCCCTCCACAGATTTGTGGATATTTAAAACTCCATCAAATAAAAAACAATAATCATTTTAAAATGAAATGTATAATATGTCTTTGCTAGTAAGGTTGGAGAGAATAGAAGTGTGATTAAACCTAGCTGTGTAACACAATACACATCCCCCTGTTTTGATTTAAAAAAAATCAAAGAAATATGTCCAGCAATGCTTTGTGAAAGGCTTTGATTTACAGACTGCATTTAATGGTGATAAATTGAAATAAGCCATGATAGCAAGCTGACAGAAAACAGTGCAGTATGCGAAAGAAACAACAACACATTTGATGTTGGAAACTACACAGTAAAATTTATAGAAGAACTTGAAGAAAATAATTTACGAAAAACAAAGCTCTTTTTGAGACAGCATATCGTGATCAGAATTTGAAGTTGCTTGATCCGATTCAGTTAAAAGAATGTAAAAATTTGAAACAAATCTAAAATAGTTCGTTCGTTTGAAAGAGTCGAGGAAACGTTGGAAATGGCTGAAAAAAGTATGCTAAGGCCTAAACATGCAAGCCATGAAGTATACAATTATTAACTGATTGTTTTTATACAGTTGTAAATGATCAACAAAGTATCATATTTAAGAAATGAATGCTACGGTTCTGACTATCCAGTTGCTTCCTCAAGTATAAATCAGATGTGCGAACAATTAAACGTGATCAAAAATAAGTACGCTGAATTAAAAGAAAGGTAAACTGAACAGACTACCTACATATTTCGCAAACAGGTAAGAAAACATCACCTTTCAAAATGGTCTACGTTAATCAGATGGGTGAGTGGCTGGCAGATATATTTGCAAGCATAACGACACAAATGGACACAAATACATTTTGAAGGTGATACTTATCTTCTCAAAATACACATAGACAACAGTGAACATGAAAAAGGGAGATGATATACACAGTAATATCAGATAAATCTTTACAGACGAAAGCATAAAACTTATATAGCTTGATGAGGAAAATTAATTTAACATTAAATAGATTAGATGTTTTTGGAGACCTACGATCACCCGCGATTATAAGCTGTAACAAAACATTGAAAACAGGAAAGTGCAAATATTTTACCTAAAATGAAACGAGAATGCCGTGATGTTCTACCTAAATCACTTGAGAGAGACGATAAAACTTACCGCAGAGAAGTAGACACGGTTCTAGCTGTAGCAAGCAGGAAAGAAAATAGATAGAATGTATGGGTCGATCCTTGATATATTAGGATATCTGAAACCATTATATTTCGAACGCTACTTTTAAAAAAGCTAAACAGCCGGAATTTTGAAATGCTAAACAATCTGTGTAAAGCGCCTTCTTTCCTATCTCCACTAGGAACACATCGAATACCAAACAAAAACTAATTTTAGTTTATTCAGTAATTTAAATACTGGTAGACTTGAAGGGAGACTATATAAAGGGCATATTTTATGAACAAGATATTGAAGACCAAGATAATAAACGGTAAAAATTATGTTGTTGTTTCGGATTTAAGGCCATTTCTCAGCGGATTAAAGGCTATACATAGCGGACAGTATGGCTGTTGCAAGCTATCTCACATACCCACATTGGCCGAGTCACACCAACAAATAGGACAGAGGTGATAGTATATTCTTGAGAAATAAAAGGGATGTGATGAATCGTTCAACAGATAGTAAGGAACCAGATTAGCTTTTTATTTGAATAATTAAATGATGTACTAAAAGCACATCTCTCCATCAGAAGCGTTCAATGGCCAATGCATAAAATAACATTAACCAGGAACATGAAGAAAAAAGTGTTTGAAGATGATGAGTTTCTAGCCAGTAATAGGTGTGAACGAAACGATGTAATGGAAATTAAAGGATTTAAAACATGTCTAATATGCAAATTCTAGAAGAAAGAATGAAGGCACATCCAAAAGAATAAAAAAAATAAACAACGAAATAGTTCACTTAATTAAAAGAAGACAGTCTACATGACGTACAGGCATGGTTTGAAATGAGAACACGGACGAAATTGTAAGATATACCATTAAAAATAAGAAGCTGATACCAATTACATCAAAAAGAAAACTTTTAACAACTCCCACAATGGCAGTTTTTTTAAAAAATTTTATAAAAGAGATGGGGATGAGGTGTAATCGTATTGTATACAATAATATGTACATTGCACCCTCTCCTGAATTTTCTACAAATAAGATAATACGAGTTGTACCAAATACACACTCAACTAAATGATTAAAATACAATGTAAAGTATGTTTTGTGTCTTCAAAGTCAAAGAAAAACTGCATGAGCATCTTGTTGCAGACTCTTTTGAAAAATCTTGATCTTGGTGCAGTTTAAACATGTCGTTTTTTCCCCGTAAAGTAACATCATTAAATTTTAATTGTGGTGCTGAAGACATGGTTGTCTGGCGAGGATAAAAAACCAAATGAGTATAATTACCCCCAGAAGCAGTTTTATGTAACATAATTTCAAATATTCAGGCACGATAGAAATTCGATGTATTTATTTATTTGATGTTTTACTATTATAATTACTTATCTGTGGTTCAGTAATTTTTTAATTTAAAAAAAATAGAGTGGTCAAGTAATTGTTAAAACTGTTTCAAATATCACCAAGTCTATCTATATTGCGGTTAAGCCTATGTGCTGCTCTAGTGATTTTTCCATGATAATTTGTGATGTTCGCTACCATCGTTCATGCAATGTGCAATTTATTTTCAAGCTTAATGACTTCATATAAACAGAGAAATCAAGAAGCTTCATTCATTAGTAAAAAAAAAAAAAAGAAACACGCATGAGAAAGCCGCAACCCGTAAGCAATGCGTATAACCGACGTATATCGGTCAGTTTGGTACAACTTATATGTACATTGTCCAAATAGTTGCTGATAGATTAGTTTATGACCCACAAAATCACAGACCGGTCTCATGACGAATCGCAGCGATCAAAGGTACTTAGCGTTGTGAATGCTGACTGGTACAAAAGCGTTGATTTATATGCACGAATTAGTATAGCGTTATTAAAGCTAGAACGTGTATTAAACACAGAAAATTACATTTTGCATTCTAGACAGTCAAAAGGCAGGACATGTAAACACAAAACTACATTTTGTATTCTAACCCGTCTAAAGGCAGGACATGTAAACACACAAAACTGCATTTTGTATTTTAACCAGTCGAAAGGCAGGACATGTAAACACACAAAACTACATTTTGTTTTCTAACCAGTCTAAAGCCAGGACATGAAGTACACACAGAAAAATGCATGTTTTATTTTAACTAGTCGCTCAAATATTAAAATTGTGAAATGTAAATGAAATCAAAACATACGCACGCAACCAAAAAGGTACACGTACCTTGTTCACTTTATAGAATGTTTACTTTATATTCAGACATTTATTCCGAAAGCATTACAAGAATTGTTAACCGGGTATATAATGCTCTTTGACTGTTGATAAAACAAACAATCAAACAAACAAACAAAACTAAAACATATGTGATACTGCATGCTAAGGGTATATATGAAGAGAATATTTGGAAACTGATTTAAAGCTGAGAAAAGCAGGCTATTGGTGTATTGGTTTATTATTTAAAGTACAAAACTTCTAAATTTTTGCACCAGTCTCATGTTCGGTTGCCCTTCTGCATTGAAATAATACTAATACAGGTATTTGAATTTTATGACACTATTTAAGTCTATAAGTATTCAATGTCTACGTTCCAGTCCCTTAAGAGGATTCTTCAAAAAGTGATACTATAGTGCTCTGATGCCCATTTCAACGCTATGATGTGACAAAGTAGGAGCAAAAGATACTAGCGAGGTTAGCTAGTTGCTTTTCCTACATATAGATGGTGTATTTAACCATGCCACATAAATAAAATATCCTATTTATTTTGAAGTGTTAGACTGATGCCTTGATATTTATAATAATGGCGCGGAAGCATTAAAAGGGAAATAGTAAATAAAATAATGTATTAAAATGTTATTTAACGACTGAACTGATTCGGTTTGTTGTGCATGGGCAAATCTGTCACGAGCTGGAGCACCTCATCTGGAATGGTATCGTGTGATCTTCTGCATGCATGTTTAACCCTGCTTGTTCACAAATTGAGACATAAATTTTGCACTAAGCAATCTATGGTTAACTTCAGTGTGATGAAATCAGATCTTCACAGTTATACATGAAGATCTGACAGCGACCGATTAAGGGTCATGTTCTGGTAAAAGATGTTATTACCATAATGGCTAATTTTATCAACGAATCAGGATAAGTCTTATATCTTTGCGTTTGGAGACTGAGCAGTGTGGATGAAGTGCATGAATGTGTTCCGAACGATCTGATTTACTTTCAGATTTTTGAAAGTTGCATTTCCATTGACTAATTAAAAGGTCACCAGAATACGACCTTTAAGCGGTCGTCGTCAGATATTCACCTAGGACAGCGGAGATCTGATCTTAATCAGTTTGAGGTTAATTTATGATATCATGTCATATTCAGTCTGTCAACATTAATTATCAATATCTCGATCACGTGATTTGAATGGGTAGTCAACTAGATTAGGCAGAATCAATTATAGAGATCGAGTGTGAAGTTCGAAAGAGATTTGAAAGACTACGGCTATATTAAAGCTGTCTATACAATAAGTAGTCTGATCCTTTCTGACTAGTCTGCATCACAAAAATGGCGGTTGAGTTGTCTCTACTAGCATCATTTGTGAGCACTTTCCTGGCATGTGTGTCGTCTGCTCGCCCTCCACATATCGTCCTTATAGTGGCCGATGATTTGGGTAAGTAAATTTGGCTCTAAACACAAGTCACATTCAGACCTACAAGTCTTGGTAATTAACTTCGCGACCCCACACATACACCCTTCCCATCCACCCAACCCACCGCTCCACCAACGCCCTCATTTTTCTTGTCTATACACCTAGGGTGTGATTCAAAGTTATAAAACAATTCTACATGCACGAAATCTCCGATCATCCACAAGCTTTATACCTTCTTAGCCGGTGAAGAAGTTTTACACCTCATAATTACGTACCAACATACACGCAACGGTATGCACACGCAGGCCTACAGGATCACCTAGTTACCACATTAAAATCAACGAGCTAGTGACACTAGACACATTATGCTTGTGTTTGATATTAAGCCCATTAATTCTACACAACACATGATACTTGTGTTTGATATCGAGTCCATTAATTCTACAAAGTTAACGCATTATGCTTGTGTTTGATTCTGAGTCCATTAATTCTACACAATTAACACATTATGCTTGTGGTTTGACAACGAGTCCATTAATTTTACACAACACATTATACTTGTATTTTGATATTCAGTCCATTAATTCTGCCTAATTAACACATTTTGCTTGTGTTTTGATACTGAGTCCATTAATTCTACAAAAGTAACACATTATGCTTGTGTGATCATATTGAGTCCATCAATTCCACACAATTTACACAATATTCTGGCATTTTGAGTCCATTATTCTACACAGTTAACACATTATGCTTGTGTTTTAATATAGAGTCCATTAACTCAACACAAAGAACCACTTTTTAATTTTACCAAATGCAGGAATCTCATTTAGACGAAAACTGGCAGACATATTTGTCGATGCAATATTGAGGTAAAGGTTGAAGACAAATTTAAAGGTTTTATTAAAAATATATTGTTTCCACCTAAGAGTGAATAAGGGATTGCGCAAAAACGCATGATAAACCAAGCAGTTATCATAGTGACTTCAGTACTTTGGGAGAAAGCAAATCTGGAGCTTTAGTCTTTTATGTTGCAAATGCATAAATGAGTATCTGATAGAAATATTTTCGTGTCATAAAATCCAGAGCAGAACTTTCTGAACCGTTTAAGTTTTTCTGCTTTTATGGAATAGGATCCATATATGTTTATTTGCTTGTACTATGCAAGAACAAGGTCCCTTTAAGAAAAATAATAACAAAGCATTAGAGGTATGTGAGAGTGTTCGACAGTATGTAGGCAGTGGCATTGCAACCGACGAAACAATTCCTGCAACGGTGGGGTTGGAGAGTGAGGCAGTGGAGGTCCAAACGTCTCATCGAACTACTCTTTTATTGGAGGGGCCCCAGAATTAAGTTTTGTAAAGGGTTGTGTGTGTGTGTGTGTGTGTGTGTGTGTGTGTGTGTGTGTGAATGTTCCGTTATCATTTTAAATAAGTACAGCGTCGTCACAACTTTCAAAGACAAATAAAGCAAAGAAAATCAGTACAGTTGTTTTAATTCTAATCAGAAAATCAAGTAGATCATAGACTATTTCACCAGTATATAAACTGAAACTCATATTGCTTTTATGCTCAATAAATTTGGTTCATATCATAAACCAGTAAATCTGTGTCTCCGAATTAGTTAGTCGTGTAGCAGGGTACTTAGCAGAGAGTATTTAATGCCGGGAACCAGACCAGTAGGTCGAGTGTAACATGGGGAGGGGTTGAATCTTTCACTAAGATGGAATATGCTGGTTCGCTGCGGTCATAAAAGCACACAGTTGTCAGCGAAACACACAGTATACATAATCAACAATAGCAAATTGTATATATATGCTTGTCAATATTCCAATGAAACGTCAACAAGTCTGGCACTCTGGTTTCCCATGATGCTCCCCACACGATAGCGGGTACGCATGATCAAACGGCCGATACCAGTTAAGAAATTAGAGATGGCAGAAGTAACACAAAAATGCGTTGGCAATTTAGAATTCTCATTAAATTAGCTATTTCAAGCTTATTCATTGTATTAGTCACAACTAATGTCACTTAAAGAAAACTCAAGTTCAAAGCTGTAATTTTACGAGTGAGTTTTCCACTTACTGCATCCACAATATGGTTGGATTTATTTCCTCTCTATGTTCGAAACGCGATGAGCGTCTGGTGTGTAAGGTCCAACCGGAAGTCATCAAACTACTCACCTCACAGCCGTCTTTACTTTTTTTTTTTTTAATGTATATACCTATTCTACATATCCATTTACACAAATAGTTTGTGCGATGGTATCATCAGCTGGCAAGTAGAAATCTTATAAAATTACAACGTGAAAAGCAGTGTTTTAATTTTTATATCATTCGTTTTCGGTTTACCACCCGAACAATACAGTATGATAGATTGCAAAGCCCTGCCTATTTTGGAAAAAGAGTTTATTTTCTGTCACGTAGATTCCTTCAGAAGCTTCTATTGTTGCTTATCACTTTGTACTATACAGCCGTGCTTGTGTGTGTGTGTGTGTATATATATATATATATATATATATATATATATATATATATATATATATATATATATATATATATATATATATATATATATATATAGTCGAGTCTATAGTATATTGCTCAGTCTGCTGTCTTTAAAAATGACTTCATTTGTACTCCATTGACTGCCCTCAAATACTGGGTAGCTGCTTAAGACCGAACTTTGAACTTTAAATCTTTGTCGTAGAGTGATTCGTTTGTATTCTCACTTCTTTTTGCAATTGTCTGTCTTGACAATAGTTTGTTATGTTTTACTAAGGACAAAAACCATTTAGTCTGCTCTTGACCATTTGACATTTTTTAGAGCTAAATTTCTCTTTAAATAATTAGTAAGAACTCTGGCTGGATTGAGCTTTCTTGTTTGAAACTTAATACAAAAATCTTACTTCCTAAACGACCAGTCTAAGAAATATGACCCCTATGCTCTGAGCTGTAATTGATTCCAATAGCCGTTGTGTCCGAATATCAGAACATGGTCAGAACATCTTGCGTGTCAGACATTGCAAGGAAGTTTTCGTCATTTATTCATTTTTACATAATTTGATTGCCCAGCTTCCACTGTGTTGGATGAATGTTCTTTCAGGTTAGCTGATAGGCCAGAATATTATGGTAATCTGCTAGGTGTGTTGCGTTGAAACTGAATTATTTGTTTCCAAAGAATCAGGGCATTTTTGCATCGACTGATTTAGATTTATTGCTTGTTTTGGAGGGGGTGGGGAGTGGTAAACTGGGAAGAAAATATGGGAATATTGTAGAACAAGTTACTGATCTTAATTCAGGTTAATTTGGCATTTTGAAGCGTTGTTTCTCCAGATACCTTTTGAGATAAAATATTTTGTTAAAATGCCGCTAACCTTGGAATGTGGTTCCACTGCACATTTTCTTAAACAGCTCTAATATCTCTCATGCTAGAAGATATAAATTATGTTCATTTAAACACATTTGCAGTATAGCTATCCATTCTGAATTGGAGAGAAATTCTAATTTGAGCCAAACTTTTAAGAGCTTCTGGGAGACATGCACTAAAGACTCCACAGTAAATCACAAAACTCTAATGACTTATATGGACAGGAAAAGTTAAAGGCAGCATCTTCATTTTGAGGGTTGACAATAAAAATTTGCCAATTACCACAATTTGCTCAGAATTACATGCGTTATTCACCAGGGTTCAAAATGTAAAAGTGCTCTGTTATCTCTGAAGAGCATGTGGTACAAAATTAAACTTCCTACCATAAAAGAAACTACGTCCGCACCCCAGAAGGAAATTGGCTCAACTGACACCAAAGTCCTTAGCAGAGAGAATCCCTCCGCGCACAGCCGGTGCAAAAGCATTGCGACTGGCTGGGCAGAACACGTGATTGAAAACTTTAAATATATTGGACGTTGACAGCGCGTTACACGACAAAATCGGGCGGGAAATTGTAGACCCATTCACACCTCCCACGAATGTCCTTACGCGAGCCTAAATTGTTTTATGTGATGTGTTCTTCACATGTAGAAGAGGGGTGCACGTTATTGTCAGAAAGAAAGTGAATGAAAACACAGGGTCCTGTATTATTAACTTGTTTGATGAGATTGCAAAATTAGATGTGCATACACCAGCATACTCTTTCCGACATCGATAGAGTCGAGAGGAAGACAGAGAGTAAAAAGACAGAATTCCCTTGGTCAGTCGTGTAGATATTACAAAGTCAAAGTATATGGGTACATAATTAAGACAAAGACAAACGCTGTGTTTGATGCTGGCCACTTACTTGACTTTGTCTTGAACATAAATGATATTAGTGAACCAAAACTTTGCTATGCATTTACAGCATAACCTAACAATTTGGACAATGTCTATGGAGTAAACGTGCTAAGAAATTGAAAATGAGACATAGCGTATAATACAGAAATTGTCCGAGGCTGCAACTGCCTGAAAAAGAAATACTGCAAATAGAGCTTGCTGCATTGCTGGCAGCCACAAAAAGATGGATGGGGCAAAGAACAAAAATGTCCAGCATCAAAGAAAAGAAAATATCAATGTTGATCAAAACTAAACCTATGAATTCTGTAGTGCCGGGGCAGTAGAGCACCCTCATACTCCTCCGTAATTAGGATATATACAACAGATGCGCGTACTTCCATAATGTGTTGTTGGTCTTCCGGAGCTGTTAGAGTACCCTCATACGCTCCTGGCGGTCAAAAAGGCAGGTAGACACAGATTAGTCCGGGTCGAGTGAATGATGCCTCCGCAAAGCACGGTCGATGCCCAGGGGTCTAGGGCTGTGCAACCCACGAGACCTGAAAGAGAAAGTAGCACACACGACAGAATGGCGATCACAGAAAAAGTGAATGAAGTGTTACAACGCTGAGACGCTTTTGCTTAACCTTATGTATTTCTTCAATGCATCTGATCTCCAGCGGCCAAATTCCCTTATTTGGTTGTCACTGAAACCTTTTTTGGCCGCCTCAGTGGCGGCCCCAATTCTGAAACTATGGGACTTGAAATGGTTAGAGTTAAAGGCACAAAAGCAAAAGCGCTGTTCTAAGTTCTGTACTAAATTCTACTCTGGAAACTGGTTGCCCATTTTGGTTCATAAAAAGCAGTCCTGGAGTATTTCCCCTGAGGATTAGGTATGCTTGTAAATGAGTTATCGGGCATTTTGTTGGGCAGCAACATGCA
Source organism: Sinohyriopsis cumingii (assembly GCA_028554795.2). NCBI lineage: Eukaryota > Metazoa > Mollusca > Bivalvia > Unionida > Unionidae > Sinohyriopsis > Sinohyriopsis cumingii. Next base: position 55,576,024 of record CM068836.1, read on the forward strand.
AGATATATGGTTGTCCAGAGCCGTGTTTAAAGTGTCGAAAAATGTTTGTAAGACGCTTGTGGAAAAAAGTGACTTGTATCAAATTATCATTCTGATGTGCAGTTGTTTGCACTGTAATCTCTCCTATTCTGAGAAAGCATGGAAAGCCAATGTAAACATGGCCGAAAACACAGTACGCCTAAAAAGGTCTGAGATGGTATGCATCATAGAAACTGTAAACTTATCCAGTGCAGTTTTTTCAATCGGCAAATGAACATCATGAGATTTACTTTTGTGAATCGTTTGAATTAGTTTTTGAATAAGGAAAGATGAAGAAGTGTCTGCGAAGCCGTTAAGTTTGTGCACATATCCAACTGCAGAAACAAAAGTGGATATCGAAGATGTAGCATATTTCTTGTTGAGTAAGTGCGCTATGAAAAGGGCCAAATTGGTTATTGAAACTGGGAGAGAGAACTCGGTCAAAGCGTCTGATGTGAACTCTTTATATAGCGTCCAAGCCCGCTTATATGTGGTTTGTGTAGCTGGGTGTAGGATGTTTTTAAGCAAATGGCCAAGAGTACTCTCTAGCTGGGCAAGGTTGGAAGAAGCGGAATGCGACGATGGTGTGAATCCGCATATGGAGCCATGGCGTGGAAACTCGAACCTGTTGGCAAGAAAGGGCATCGGCGAGTTTGTTAGGTATAACCGGTATGTGTGAATCTTTAGTGAAATCAACAGGTTTTGTTTACAATGTCATCAAAAGTTTAAATCTTTCTTTGCAATCCTACCCAGGAACAATTAGACCTTTTGAAAAAGGATGAATTGATTCAACTTGCTAGAAAATATGATCTTTCTGTAGCAAAAGCTTCCTTAACAAAGCAAGAAATAAAATCTATTTTGGTCTAGTATTTGGTAGAAAAGAATGTTTTGGATAAAAGTGTTTTGGTTTTGATCAGTAAGTCTGTATCAGACTCTGACATAAAATGTGGGTCCAGGTTAATATTATCATTTGTGTGGGTCCGGGTGAATATTATCATTTGTGTGGGTCCGTGTGAATATTATCATTTGTGTGGGTCGTGGTGAATATTATCATGTGTGTGGGTCCTGGTGAATATTATCATTTGTGTGGGTCCGGGTGAATATTATTTGTGTGGGTCCGGGTGAATATTATCATTTGTGTGGGGGCGGGTGAATATTATCATTCATTTTGGTCTGGATGAATGAGATATTTATATACACTTGTCGTATTCATCTTTCCAGGATGGAACGATGTCGGTTGGAGGAATCCACAAATGTACACCCCCAATCTGGATAAACTGGCGATGAATGGGGTCATCCTCAACTCCTCATATGTCCAACCTGTCTGCACCCCGTATGTATTCCATGAAATAGCATTTGCCAAATGTATGTGTGATTTGGATTTTTAACGTAGCTTTAACAATTTGTCAGTCATATCGCTACGATGTCTGCAGTATGACAGTTTATAGTGATGTCTAGCACTGGGGCATCATGCCGCAGACATGTAGCACGATGTCCCACCCAGTCACATTATCCTGACCAGTCATAACTACTAACCTCTTAATGTTGAGCGCCAAGCGAGGCAGCTGTTAGTACCATTTTTGTAAGTCTTTGGTATGACTCGGCCGTGGATTGAACCCACGACCTCCTACATCGGAGGAGGACGTTCTAACCACTAGGGCACCGGAGCGGTCATTTCCCAAATTCTCAAGTGGATAGACATTGTTAGCGTTTCAGACTAACAAGATACGTTATGAACAAGTATTTCGTTCATAATGTCTCTTATTGCACAAAAATTGGTTCAGGAATTTTATCATCAACTTTTCAGAAAGGGTCAAATCTTAGAAGAACGTAAACTCACGTGACTAACTTGATAAAAAAATAAATGCATACAGGTATATGATACAAATGACAAACAAATATATTATAGGCAAAGTACGTGTATGCAAACATAATTGGCTTGAGTTTGCCTGCTTTATGCAATATGAATCACTATAAATATCAATGTCGTTAAATACGTTAGGTCAAGGTCGAGTTTATATCAAGACTTCTGGTATCTCAAGTTCATAGCTCATGAGTATACATAAAAAACTAGACAGTCCATTGTTAGTATACTGCAGTGTGATACCTGTGTGCAGGTATCATGAATGAGATCAACTCGACACGTACATACCATCCTACCTACCTACCTACCTGCTTGCCTGCATGCCTGTCTGTGTGGGTACGTACGTACATACATACATACATACATACATACATACATACGTACTTACGTACGTACGTACGTGTAGACAGTACAGGCAATGACAGTTAAACGGACAGGTTTTTAATTTTCTTTTTCCCTTTTTCCAGAACCCGGAATTGTCTGATGAGCGGATATTACCCTTATCACACTGGACTGCAGGTGAGAATTCTATCCGCACAACATTTCACCATCAAGTGATTGTCTTTGTGGACTAATAAGAAAGTTTTGTCTTACATTTTCCATAGGATTACTTCTGTTGCGATATTGTTTCGAAAAGAGTGATAGCAATTTCATATCAACGTTGATATTCTTGATAGATGAGCATGAATTGATTTTACTACCATAATACTGTAATATGTCAGCAAATTATATTTTGAATTGAATTGATTTTACTACCAGATACTGTATTATGTAAACAACTTCTATTTTTAATTGATTTTACTACCAGATACTGTATTATGCAAACAACTTCCGTTTTGAATTGATTTTACTACCATAATACTGTAGTATGTCAGCAACTTCTATTTTGAATTGATTTTACTACCAGATACTGTCGTATGTCAACAACTTCTATTTCAGCATGCTGTAATAAGAGCAAATGCTCCTGGGTTTTTGCCCTCCAACATCACCACTCTACCACAGAAGCTGAAGGAAGTGGGCTATGTTACACATATGGTAGGAAAGTGAGTACCGATAGTCAATACTCTAAGAAAGTGGGCTATGTCACACATATAGTAGGAAAGTGAGTACCGGTAGTTAATACTCGAAGGAAGTGGGTTATATCACACATATAGTAGGAAAGTGAGTACCGGTAGTTAATACTCGAAGGAAGTGGGTTATATCACACATATAGTAGGAAAGTGAGTACCGGTGGTTAATACTCGAAGGAAGTGGGCTATGTTACGCATATGGTAGGAAAGTGAGTACCGATGGTCAATACTCTAAGGAAGTGGGCTACAAAATAAATTAGAAAAAGAGCACCCTCCTAACTTTACCCATAAACTATTTAAAATCAGGCAGTTTATTTTGGGTGATTTAATGGTTTTAAACTGGAAGACCTGAACAGGGATGTTTACATATTGGAAGATTTGATGGCAGATTAAATAAAAGACAAGTTTTACGACAAAGAAAGATGCCACACAATTGAAATAACACTAAATACTACAAGAATGAACGAAAAAGTATCTACTGTTTAAATTAAAAGGATATTATAAATTGTTTAACAGTTGGGAAAATGATGTCATTTAAACAAGCAAAGGAAATACCCCACACACACGCACACATATGTGTGTGTGTGTGTGTGTGTGTGTCAAGAAGTAGAAGACTTAATGTTCTTGAAATATAACGAGAGTTGATGGCATGTGGAGAATACAAAAGGAAAAAAGACACACCATGAATTACTTGCGAAATACCAGAAGATTAAATTAGTATATCCAAAAACATAAAAAGGGAGGTAAAGAAAATGGCCGTCTTGCTAGTCAAGTGCTTTTTCATATTTATTTTTAATCTTTTGTATCACTATACAAGATGTAAAACCAACCCCAAATAAATTAAAAGAATAAACTTGGTAATTTAGAGCACGTCAATGAAACATCCCAATCAATCCAAAGGAAATAGTTTCTCTTCTTTACAATATATAATTCGATATAAATTTGAAGGTATGCGTACCTGCTACTCAATACGATTACCATTTACAGTGTAATTAATATTAAGATTTGCCTACATGTCCGAGTACTGATGTATATCCAACCGATGGATTATTGGCTTGATGTTGTATATCTTTATGGTACAGGAGTGACTTTATATTTAGAGACTTAATTACTGGATAGACTGTCAAGTGCGTTTGCTACTCCTTATCTTCTATATACACGACTAAGTTCCATCTTTTAAATGGAAGCACGCTCTGTCTCGGGACTGGGTACCTAGATCAGATTCCTAATAGTGGACGAATTATGACTCTAACATGTATCTGTATGATAATTCTCTCTCTATCTCCCTTTCGTTACACACACACACACACACACACACATACATACATACATACATACATACAAATATGGTTAATGCATATCCCTTCCTGCAGGTGGCATCTTGGTTACTGCAACTGGAAGTATACTCCAACTTACAGAGGCTTCGACAGTTTCATGGGATACTATTCTGCCGAGGAGGACTATTACAACCATTCTCACGGTAATATTGAAGAATATACACTGTAACCTACAGTCAGTTACATAATGCATACATACATGCATGCATACCTACCTACCTACCTACCTACCTACCAACCCACATACATGCATCCATCCATACGTACATACATCCATACATACATACATACATACATATATACATACATACATACATACATACATACATACATACATACATACATACATACATACATACCGCTCCGGTAGCGTAATGGTTAGAGCGTCCACCTGGGATCCGGGAGGTTGCAGGTTCAAGCCCCGGCCGAGTCATACCACAAAGACTTATAAAAATGGTACTAACAGCTGCCTCATGGTATAACAACTGCCACATTGCAGACATCGTAGCGATATAACTGATTTTTTTAAAAACTTCGTTAAAAATCCATATCACACACACACACGTACGTGCTACATACTTACATACAGATAGACATACATACATGCATGCATGCATACATACATACATACATACACCTTTCCCAATGTCAACTTCTGTCTCTTGCAAAGATACCAGAACGTGTTCAGAGATTTGTTTCTAAAGATTATGCCAGTAGTGGTCATATACCCTTAACTAGTCAAAATTTCCAACGACTCGAGTGCATAAAGCTTTTTACGATTTCTTTCAAGATTGAATTGCAATGTTGGATGAGATGAATGGTTTACAACAGAATAAATACAATTTCGAATAGTTGAATATTTTTAATTTCACAAGAGTTAGAACTCAAATATGTGTAAAAAAATATTTTAGATATGCAGTCGAGATTCTGTGGAATGATCTATCAAATTAATTTAGAGGCGAATACAATTTTACTTCATTTATATTCCAACTTGTATCTGCAAATAATCCATCGTGTCTTGTTTACTTTTCGGGATATTCTTCAGATATAATTTAAATTTTTAAATATAATATTATATACACTGTATTATTATTTACATTATAGTATTATTTACATTCAGAAAGGAAGGATCTTCCTAAATTTTTGTGCAAGTCATCTTTACATTTTTCAAACTTTACCTTAAGCCATGTAACAACTATTTGTGCTGACGTGCCGTAATGCTGTCATTAAATAACAATGATGATCATGCTTCTTCTTCTTCTTGGTCTCATTATTATTATTATTATTATTATTATTATTATTATTATTATTATCATTATTATTATTATTATTATTATTATTATTATTATTATTATTATTATCATTATTATTATTATTATTATTATCATTATTATTATTATTATTATTATTATTATTATTATTATTTTTATTATTATTATCATTATTATTATTATTATTATTATTATCATTATTATTATTATTATTATTATTATTATTATTATCATTATTATTATTATTATTATTATTATTATTATTATTATTATCATTATTATTATTATTATTATTATTATTATTATTATTATTATTATTATTATCATTATTATTATTATTATTATTATCATTATTATTATTATTATTATTATTATTATTATTTTTATTATTATTATCATTATTATTATTATTATTATTATTATTATTATTATTATTATTATTATTATTATTAAAACTTCTTGAATGTGTCTTTTTTAGGAGAAGGGTACGATTTCAGGTTTAATACAGATGTTTATTACCCACCAAAAGGCGAATATTCGGCGGTAAGTTGCGTGCATTTCTTTCTAATTAAGAACCTCAAGGAAGATAACCTAGACATCCGCTATACCATCAGTTGATCTCTGTACACGATATCTGATACGGTCTAAGATCATTGACAGGACAAACGTGACCAATGTGTCATGAGAGAAGATTTTGTCTTTGTGGGGTTTTAACGCATTTTTCAACACATCATAAATTTGATGTGGGGGCCAGTATATTTTGGTACAGGAAAAGGCTGGGAAAACCCTGGAAAGAACACTCGACCCACGATTAGCTACTGGCATGCACTCTCACAGATCTGTGTTGGCTGAGCCGAGAGAAGAACTCACACAGAGGTGAGACATCAGTGATTTGTAAATGCGATCGCCTTAGACCACTCGACTCAA
>CM068836.1:56312510-56370010 GCA_028554795.2 Sinohyriopsis cumingii
AAGACAAATCAAACATAGCGGAACCTCTCAAATCCGAACCCTCATTACCCTCCATCCCTTCTTTGCGGTGGCACAGATTAATTTGTCTTCCCTTCTTAAGTACCCCGGAGTACTGCTAAATTAGGTTTTATTAATTGTTGCATTACCGATTTTAAAGTTTCCGCTGTATTTTTTTTTTGTTGTGTGTTAACATTTATTTATTAATTATTGTATAATGACAAAATTGGCATCGAAAGCAATACTGCCGGATAACGGTAGCATTAATTTAAGACCGCAATTAAAAGATTAGTTAGTGCATATGAAAACCAAACAAAATTAGCATTTTATTTATTTATTTATTTATTTATTTATTTATTTATTTAATGTGCCATTCTCTTTTTCAAACACCTTTAACAGAAACTGTGCATTCAATAATGTAAAAAATCTAGCGTGTTCCTAAATACTCACAGTAACGTGTGTGTGTGTGTGTATATATATATATATATATATATATATATACACACATATATATACACATATATATACATATGTATATGTATGTGTATATATATATATATATATATATATATATATATATATATATATATATATATATATATATATATATATATATATATATATATATATATATAGTGTGTGTGTGTGTGTGTTTTCTGTATAGAATATCGATAGCAATCAAGGAGTTTCAATCCCTGTTATTATACCAAAGATGGCATCAATTGTGAAATAATCTTGTCTTTCTTCGGCTAAGGACGAGGAAAAGAGTTTTTATCTAAACAAGAAAAACTATATTTAAATAAATGAAACTAAAATTCAAGCCGTAAGAAGGCATATTTCTTCATCCAGGCCTAGTCCAAGTATGTAATAGAGCAACATAAATTAAAGTTCGAGATGCTCGTTCTGATTATTATTATTATTATTATTATTATTATTATTATATCGATTGCAAAAGATTGCATAATATTAGACAAGGACGATAACTTTAGTTTAGGATTGTAGCAGATAAAATGTTTGTTAAGATAAACAGAGTAACCTAAACTATTTTTCAGCCTACACAAACAGGAGCAAACACCTTTTCTATCACGAATACAATAAATTGAATTCTTTGTCCCAGGAAGTCACGAAATGGCGGTTTCATCAAAGTTCCGCACCTAATATTAAATGACTCAGTTAAAGCAAAAGCATGTGGTCTGCTTCATCTAATTTGTTAATCAAATATTTATACAAGAAATAAAGACAATGTGGATCTAGATAGAACACTGGGCTTTGATGTATTGTCGCTAACTTTAGTATAAGATAAGACGCAGAGGTGACTATACCTGGTTTATGTGTTATTGAATACCAGCAGATATCACCGAGTGCGGGGTTCTGATTGTGCTTATAGAAACAAGAAGCTTTCAGAACATCTCAGTTATTCTTGCACCATTAACTTACTATTCATCTTTACCGCAAACTGTCATGCCCCTCTGATTTTACTGCTCTTGTTTAGATAGGGGAAAGTGGCCTGATGATTCGGAAGGACAGATCACTAAAGCGCTTGATAGATTCTGTATTAATGCGGATAGGAGTAATGTAAACACAGAAACTGGCCAATACAGGAGCGTGGAGGGATATTGGAACCATATCGCCTCATCATTACGATATTAATTCTCTCTATATGTGTCACATGAAAATAAACGTTTGACAGTACTACACTAATTAATTCCTGCAGGGTAGTTTACTTTTAGCCAGTTTAGTTACTTTCACAACCTACACATTTCATAATTTATATCAAAAAGTTAGACCGATGGAGATAACAAAGTAGACACGAACAACGGTTTCTTAAAGAGTATACACTGCCTGTTTTGAAACTGCAATATAAAATAGTATCGTTCAACCATATTTCTCGAGTGACTTTGTCCGATATCTGCCAAACGATGATCTGATGACAAAACCCACTTCCCTCAAAGAAACTGAGTTTTCCTTGTAAATATCATAACAAGGCTTTCACAGTTTTGAGCGGAAAAATGATTTGATTGGCTGGTGAGATGAAGTGACGTTAACATCATTCTGATGATCAGATGAAATTACATTTTAATAAAACATTTATATTTTCATTGGTTGATTGAGACGTGCCTCTTGTAGAAACGTTATTTTAAGCAATGTTTAATGATATTGCTTTTAAGCTGACAATGTAATATAGGCTTGAATAATTCCAGAAAGCATTTCGCGATAATTTTGAGAAAGCTTGAATTATCTTTTGTAGTTTGGCTTATGCATAGTTTGACCGAATCACCTTCTGTTGGTAATGAAGCATTTACCTCTGGAGAGTCTGATAAGACTTCCATTAACTCACTACCCGCCATCTTTAAAGCGATATGTTGGACAGCCCTGATTCATGGTAAGTTGATTGCTTTGTTGGTTTTAAGAGCACTTTTAACACATTATTGGCTGCATATCGAGCTAAATGCCTTTATCAAAGACACACCATGCAGCCGACCAAGAGGAGTTCGACTCTCACCCAACTGACCTACCTAGGTTCCACATGATAAGAATATACAGTATAGTCTTGAGGAACAATACATTTTGATTAAAGTTGTTTTTTGAAGAATATATCATATAGCCAAAATCAGAACAGGAACTTTTGCTTGTTAATATAGAAATTATTCCATTTCCATGGTACCCGGCCTTAATTGGCAAGCAAGTATTGCAGGCTGAAAACTAGTAAGATCTGTTTCGCGACTCGTTAGTCAGTGACGCCATTCACATTGTGGCTAGTTTCGAAAATCCTCCTGAACTGCCCTGCGGTGCAAAAAGGGTAAAAAGTACGAACTTTTTATTTTATAATTCCTAATGAGATATTTATATATATATGTGAGAGACAAATAATATCTCCACAATGGCGATATCACATGGAACTAAGTTCTTGTCCCGCTTAGGAATATACCTGCACTTATGTATGTTATTCAAATCTAAATTTTCATATTTAGGCCTATTTAATTTTTCTTCATCTGCTCCTTCAGCCTGCCTGCCTGCCTGTATGTATGTATGTATATATGTATGTATGTATGTATGTATGTATGTATGTATGTATGTATGTATGTCTCTCTCCTAGGATGAGTAGATCTTAAAATTTGTCAAGACTGAAGAGCCTCAAGTATTTATTTATTTAATCAATTATGATCCCATCTAAAAAGGACTAAAAACGAACTCCGAACAAGAAAAAGTAGGCTTCATTTATTAACGTTTTTAAATTAACAATTTTTGATTAATTTTCCACATGAATCCTTCAAAGTATTAGTCGCTGAACTTACAGGAATTTTTGCTTTTCAATGTTCTGTCACCCATAAGTTATCATATCCCGTTTACACTCTACCATAAACGGACACATTTTAGGAAAAACGTTTAGTTAAATATAGTAATACAATTTTATAAGTACCGATTCTAATTCTCAAGACAGTCATACTCATGTCTGAAAACGCTGGAGAAATCAGGCATTTATGAGCATTCATTGCAAACCTAAGTTAAGTGATAATCGAAATTTCGGAGCATCGGCTGTTGCCGAACAAGACTGCAAACTTGCCAGGGCCAAAGAAATGACCAAATTAAAGAGACACAATCTGTAAAGTCAATTCAAAGTCATTATAATCTGTTCTTTAAAGATGTCACGCTCTGACGTCTGTATGACGTAATAGTTCTTGTTATGTTTCTAAAAATACCCGTATTCCTGCAATGTTCACTGTATCAAAAGTGCAATAAATGTTTTAACAAATACAAAAATCTCCTCGTTTTAGTGTTAAAACAGTCATAAATGTAACAAAGCACACAGATTTTGCTTCTGTAAAGAGTTCACAATTCTAATGTTATTGTTAATTTCTGGCCTTATCGATGCAGTAATGTATCTGTTAATTGGATTAGCACAGAATGGAGAAAAAGATCCATGCAAATCGACGGTTTTTGCCTTTAAATATGTGATAAAAAGAAGATCTACGTTGTCTGGTAGAAATAAGAAATTATTTAACTCATTAAGTAGAAAAATTTTGTATTGTCAATCGTGAAGTGGGAACATTATGCATTGTCACTTGTGGTCTTCGCCACTTGTTTCCCACTTCACTCGTGAGCTGTTTCTCATTTTACTCAAAAACAAAACGTAGATATCTTTTATTTATACATTCTTTGAGGCTGGTGGTTGATAGTTATCTGCGGTCTCACGACCACCGAAAGTTTGACGCAGTTGTCTTCGAATTGACTGCGAAACTATATCTGTTAGTAAATATGATATAAATATGTTACATTATCGCATACGCACAAATAGGGACGGTGTGCGTTAGGGTATATATGCCATATCTTTCTGACGGAAGAAAAGGAAATAGAAAACGAAATAAGTGATACATATTGGTAGAAACAATAATTATATCACTTATATTACTAATAAGTTTAAAGTTATATGTTATTAACTTTTGAAAAAAACAGTCATACCAATGTTCAGGAGCAAACTGTTGTATGGAAAATGTTTTAATCGGAGCTAAAACAGGCGATTTAATATTGTATTTTACACGCAACAGATCACGGCATTGGTCTAGTATTGAGCTATTGCATTGTGATTATCTTGCTTCATGAAGACTAATCAAGATGAAACGGGCGTTATATTTATCGTATGCATTTGTCATTGCGTACAATGGACGTGGAAAGCATCAAGATGACAGGTAATGGGGGCTGCCATATTGATCTTCTTCCGGTCAATCAAGCACGATGATGACATTTACATTACACGCATAGCTATCAAACTTTTCACATTAAAAGTACAGTTATGGTCGGTACTGATAATAGAAAAGAGAATTAGAAAACATTCCTAAAATGCATACTACGAAATGACTTTTATACTTGTTTACATTTTACTTTTCTTCGTCTCAACGTTCAGCACAGGTATTTCTCTAAGTATTAATCTGTCAAACTTAATATATCGTGTATCATCAGTGTTTCGGTTTTAATACCCGTCTGTAGATAATGAAACGTACTTGCCATTAGCTACTTATTCTAAATTACATGTATACATAAATAAGATGTATATTGAATTTAATTGCAAATAGGAGAACTATTCTAGTTGTGGTATGCATTTCCGGCAGTGTGTGAGAAGGCACTTACCACAAAATAAGAGTATGAATCAAATTAAGAAAATTACAATTTATACAAAAAATACAAACTGATCAGGCACGATATATGAGCAGTTTCGTATTTATAAGAGTTCTGGTGGATGTGATGATCGCCACTAATAGTGTCAGTAAACGAAGTATAGCGAAACATGTTTAATGACGATGAACATAACATGTATTCATGTATCTTTGTGCTTTTCTACATTAGATTCTACTGTGTGTCGAACAGGTCACATATATGGAAAGTGTTGACACTTATTTATAGTTAGCTGTGCACATGTTAACGGTGATTTAGCAACATTGTTTTGTATTTGGGATAACTATCTATTATATTGTTTTGTGTTGACATTTGAAGATTGGATACATTGATTTTTATCGTTGTATACTGTTGTCAATTGCAAAGACAATGTGCTACATAAACCAGGATACAAGGAGGCAGATAAATGTGGCAGGTGGTCTAAAGCAAGGATAAATACATGATCAAGGTCTTATATTTTGTACATTTTTAATTAAACCCATTATTAAGAAAGTGGTTAGAGATTTAAACTCAAGATTCTAAAACTAATAAAGTTTAGAAAACATAATTACCAATACAGCATGTACAAAAAGAAACATGACCAGAGAATACGAATATTTTAGCTCTTAATTTTGGGGAACATCATAATGTTTGGGACAAGCATTATGCTATTATTGTTATTATTATTATTATTATTATTATTATTATTATTATCAAAATACATGGAGAATTGTGTGATTGTCTTATCATACAATACTGCTTATGGCCAAAACAGGCCTTCGTACATTTTTTAGAACAGCTGTCAGGTTGTTCAAGACTGACTAGAATCCATTTTATCTGTGAACAGTGGAAATCGCGTGAGAACTCGCGAGATTAGGGGAACAGTATGCACAGAAAAACAGCTCATGTTCAATTTCTCCAATGTTATTCACAATCCACTTCTCCTTGCCCGATATGGATTATTTATAAGTGTCATATTCACTCAGCATTGTTGTACACTACATCAAAGTTTGTGAACAAAAAGCCGTGGGGAATTGTTTTTATAAGTTTTTCTTTCGCACACTCGTTGCTAAATGGTGTATACTTGACTGAAATAAATGGGACATCACTATTACCATAACTTTTAGCCATCTCTTCACAATCGAAGTACCATCCCGCACCCCACTCATCTTTGCTGAATTGAGCATTACCAAAGTCTTGTTGAGCGAGACTAAAGATTCGGAAACATTTCTTGGGGGTGTTATTCTTACTGGAACAATATGTATACCCACATGCGGATTTTGTGTGTGTGTGTGTTTATATGTGTGTGTTTTCCCTCGTTAACGTTTCCCAATATTTGTGGACATGTAATGTAGAAGTTGAAAAGGAAAAAATAAGTTATTAAAAGTTATTAAATTTCATTTATTGTTTTTATTTAAAAAAATCAATTATACCTTACACTCAGGTATGTCGAGGCCTTTAAGGATGACCGGTACCTACCTACCTACCTACCTGCACGCATACATACATACATACATACATACATACATACACACATACATACATACATACATACATGCATGCATACAATCATACAAACTACATATGCACACACGTCCTTACGTGCACACATATAAAGAGATTGCTGCTGTTGTTATATATTGGGGTTTAGCGTAATTTTTCAGCGTACGATACTATACATGGCGGTTAGTATAAACTGATGGAGAAAGAAACCCGAAAAAACCGGTGGGAACCAGTGATCTACGGAAAGCTACTGGCAAGCTTATTATATACCCACATTGAATCCACGCGGACAGAGGCGAGATGGCAGTGATTCGTAAAGACGAGCACTTTTGACCACTCGCCCCTCCCACCCCAATATTTTGAGATAATATTACACCTAACATCAATTTGCTGAGAACACAGAATATATACGGCTATCCTAATGATTGGATAGTACGATGCTTGTCATAATTCCATAACCTTCTTTTCCAGGCTTTGTCAGCAGTCAGTTTAAAAATTGTTTGTGTGTCTATATACCACTTATACTAGTTATTTTTGTTAAAATCTTATATTTTTAACACATTTTTGCATTATAAGAATCAATTTAAATTTTGCGCTCAAAAATTGTCCGATAAGATGAAAATGTGGACACAAGTTAAAAGATACCCAGTAAAGTTTTAGGAAATGAAATGAACCAAAGATGAAATGGGCGACACCGACAAGTATTATATAGCGGTTGTATACAACGTATGAGTTCTAGCACACGTGATGTTTAGCACATGCGAGGCCATACATGGCGGCCAATATGTTTGGTGGAGGAATATCCATGGAAGATCCGGAAGAAAGCCACAGAATTATGCGAAGCTACTGGCAAGCTTTCTTACATACCCATTATGTTCAACCGGGTCTGTGTGGGTATATTTGTAATTTAAAAAATGTACACATATAAACCATTTTGCCAAAGTACAGCTACTTGTACCTATTTAAATTATTATCACACATACTAACAAGAGTACGTTAAACGGTACGCCCACCATATCAAATTATTTTGCGAAATCATGTTATCTATTTTATTCTCTGTGACCTTGACCTTTGACGTAATAACCAAAAATCAACACGTGCCTTTCCTGTCTCAAATGCAACTTATCCACAAAATTTACTCAGGGTTTGCGACTTATGACTTGAGTTATTTTGTGGAACCCCTTTTCCTTTGAGTCGTTCTGACTTTGACCATTTGCCTTTAAAATCCCTGATCAGCAGGTATCATTCTTGTCCCTAATGCAAGCAATCTAAAAAGTATATTCAAGATATGTTGAATAGAACTTTAGTAGTTTGTGTAAATTGTCCTTTCGATTCCAGGAGTTTATATATATATATATATATATATATATATATATATATATATATATATATATATATATATATATATATATATATATTCTTTGTCGAAATGCCAGCCAGGCGCATATAATTTTGGAATAGTTTGTCTTTTTTGCGTCATTGTGACTTTGAACTTTAACATTTTGACGCCAAAACCAAGTATTGTTTTTATCCCATCTTAAATGCAAGCTATTTAAGAAGTTTGGTCAATGAATCTGGCATACAAGTAATGTAATTATGTGTAAAAAGTTTTCCTTTCTTCAGTCTATGTGACCTTGACCTCTAACCCTGCCTTTGGTAACATAACTCGAGTTGTTTTGTGAAAACGAAATAGGGAACACATATAACTCAAATAAAGGTCGTCAAGTTGTCAAAATCGCCAAATTACACAAAACAATATGCGTCATTCATGTCTGAAACATTACAAGAAATCGGACATGTATTCTGAAAGCCAATAATCTATTTCATCAATCTCTTTATCCTAGATCTCTTGAAGCATAATTAATTTGTTAAAACGTAATTCTGTATCTTTTTGGTTCTTCAGCAAATTGTTTATATTTTTCTTTGTGGTACTAAATTGTTTGACAGTAGGCTGTGATCCCCCTGTTATTAATTACGGCGTGCTTTAAGAAGTCTTTTCTCAATAACATTTTTCAACTCGTACCCTTGAGTTTGTTTTCTGGTTGCATACTTGCAGAAATACGCGTTGAATCCTTTTTTCGGATTGAACTAATGTATCTGGTTAATGTGTTTGCTTCTGGTCTGTTGTGAAAGATTTCACGTATTCCTTGATGAGTGACGATAATTAGGACAATATCTCTGGAAATACTACGTAGATAAAAACTTAAATCACTCATATATGTACTTAAAGTCAGTCGTGGTTGCTAAAAGTTACTTTCAGTTACTTCAGTTTTAGTATTTTAGGTACTAATTTGTGCTAATTATGGTTCCTTACTTTAATTCGTATACTGTTAAATATTAAAGTGTATATGACAAAACAAATATATGTCATCAGCCAGTAGGGTGACATGTCTTTCGTATGCACGCCATCGTGCAAAATGACCAATTGGCAGTCATTGGCCAGTAGGGTCGCATGTCCTTTGTATGCATGCAATCCGAAAGGATTAAATGGCATCATTGGTCAGCCGGGCGATGTAACTTTCGTATGCTAGCTATTGTACGAAATTATAAAATTATTTTGCAAAACGTGTAATACCATGAAATTTCCACACGAACTTAGAAATGGAAAGATACGTAGATGTGATGCTCAAACTGAGAAAATATATAAAAGAAACTGAGTAGGAAACATTTGTTGGAACATTAAGAAGTAAACTTCAGTCGTAAAATGTAAAACATTTTAAACTATATTAATGAAAGCACATTTAAAATCAAAACTAGACAATTAAATAATGTATGTTAACATTGATGGCTTAAATTAATACATAAACATATTTCATGTTGAACTAGCTTAATTTAATAATTCTAGCGGCATTTGATTGTCCTTTTTAAATAGTTTATAACATTTTTGAAACATATCGTTGAATTCTTATGCAAATAATTAAGGACATTTTTACTGTTTAAACCAGAGGACCTTTTGTCGATGAATAATACGTATGAAAGTTCATTAAATTCTTATTTAATAATTTAAAAGAATTGTCTGTTTAAGTCAGAGAAGTTTGTTTTTTTACCGATTTGTATTGTATTTGAAAGTTCGATGCCTTATTATATGAATAAATTTAAGACAATCGTGCGATATTTAAATAAAAGAACGTTGTACAGATGGAAATAAATTAGAACCTTGATGAATTCCTACCGAAATGAAAAGTGTCATTAAAAACGTAGCAAAGCACATCTGCAAAGACAATGAAGACAAGAGGAATTATGTTGACGAAGTAATGACGAATTGAAAAAAGAATTAGACAAACACACGCACACATACACATACACACACCACCTCCATACCAATAACAACAACAACCCAACCCAATATCTGCCAGCAAAGACAACGACTGCAAGAGAAACTCCAACGTCCGAGGAAATAACAAGAAAATCAAGACGAGCAGAGCTTGTACAAAACATAAGAGAAAATAAGTTCGTAACGAACGACTTAGGCAACATTGAAGACAGCCAAACAAATTAGAACAACATCCTATTATCATCCAAAGGAAATAACATTTACGAACAAAATCAACGAACGTCAATTTTCCAGTGGCAATAGCCAAGATTTACATGTATTATTTTTGGCCATATTGAATCACATGCGAAGATAACACATTGTTAGGAAATTCATCCCTTTAATTCGGTACTTGTTAAAGTAGTACTCGTAATGGACTGTGACTTGGAATGCATACTGGCTATGCATACGGAAAAAGATAGTCGAAATCATGCAAGAAACAAACATATTCAATATAGTTTCCACTTGTACGTCAAATCCGCAGATAGGAGTTATAGCCCAATAGTTTACAAAGGTTCTGGTTGTATTCAAGTAGATGACAGTCACTTTGTCATCGAGGATTTAGTTTGAAATGAATCGGACCACAGAGGTAATCGACCATGAAAATAAACACGAGAAATAAAATTGTGTCAAGAAAGATTTCACAGGTGATGGATTCGGGGTATTTTTTTATATAGAAGGATTTCAAAGTCGATGGGCTCATGAAAAAGAAATAGAAGTTAATAGGTTTGTATATGACTTTAGACTGGTCAATAGTTGCCACTGGAATGCGTGCACAGAGAAGCAATTGTACTTTGTGCTAATGTAAATATAGTTACCTGACGCAGCGTACAGCGTTACGCGTGGTGGATGTTTAAGTTTTGTCGGACGAGTAAGACGTATAATTTTACTCACGTTGATGTCAGGCCTACATCCAGGGCCTTTATCTTAAAGCGCAGACTATGCAAGACCATTTCGTATTTGCGTTATATTTTTTCGAGTGGGTAAAGCCGCAGGCGACGCTTGCCCGGGGCGTCGTGTCGTCGAGCGCAAACTTGCCATGGCCATATGGCATGTGAAAAGTGCTCTCAGTAGAAAGTCACGTAATGTTTTATGTCTGTGGTTATCGCCCTTTTCCAGTAAGACATGTTAGATTTTTCAGTGGTAAGTCGCGTACCGTTGAGACTTGCAAAGATGCTGTCTCCTTTACAAGGATTGTGTACTAATTATAATAGTTCCTATTTTTTTTATCATCTGTGTTGGACGAATAGAGTAATTTGCTTCGTTATAGGCATGTTCGATAATGCTTTTTATGCCCCTTGTCTTTTATTTCCCCTAATTTGACCATGAAGCAACATTCTTCCGGTGAGCAAATCTATATATTAAAGGCGTCAAACAAAGCTGTGAATAACCGTGTCACCTGAAATTTGTTTAGTGTCAAGTGCCTCAAGACGTATTACGGGACATACCATGTATATATCGCTGTATATGAGGAAATTATGATTTGTTGATTTGTAATACTAATAAAAAGCAAAATAAACTTAATAAAAGCTATTTTTTTTTCCTTTTTCAAATGCAATATATGTAATGAGATAACTCGGAAGTACTTGAAAGGTCTGATAAACGGCGAATCGCAGTAACACATACTCAGAATGGTGATTTTTGCAGTTGATTGTAATTAATTAAATCTAGAAATGCAATCATAATAATCTAATTAGTCTAGACTCTCTAGAGGGTCATATAACACTGGACAACAAATTTTTACAAAAGTCATGTTACTGAAATAAAATTAGTCAATTCTTATCAATTTTTATGTGCTGAACACGAATATGACAGTCAAATTGCAAAATTGGCTCTAGTTTTTTTGTAATCTGCAAGAAATTAATGTTTACATAACGAAATGCATTCCAATAGTAAAAGGTCAACTGTAATAGCCTACCTATAAAAAATCAAGTCATTGACTACATCTTAGATTTCTTCGCCTGTCTCTTGTACAGCTGTTCGGGAGCATCTCTGAGGAGTGTCCAGCAGTAGTCAGCCAGCATTGTAGTGGACCATTTTCCCTGGTATCTTTGTTCCATTGTTGCGATATCTTGATGAAAACGTTCGCCGTGTTCATCACTAACAATACCACAGTTGCTAGGAAAGAAATCCAAATGGGAATGAAGGAAGTGAATCTTTAGAGACATATTGCAGCCAAGTTTCTTATACTTCATCAACATGTCTTCTACTAGTTCCTTATAGTTTTCTGCCCTAACATTTCCGAGGAAGTTTGTAGAAACTAGGCGAAAAGCATTCCATGCTTGTTTCGCGTCACCTTCCAGCAAGTTGTTGAACCGGTCATCTTTGAAAAGCTCTCGAATCTGAGGACCCACAAAAACTCCCTCTTTAATCTTTGCTTCGCTGAGTCGAGGGAATTTTTCATGCAGGTATCGGAATGCTGGCAGAGTCCGGTCAATGGCTTTCACGAAGTTCTTCATCAAACCTAGTTTGATGTGAAGGGGTGGTAGCAAGATTTTCTGAGCCTCAACCAGAGCTGGGTGTTGGATATTCTTCTCTCCAATGGCTACATTCTGCCTGTGAGTCCATTCCTTCTTCATGTAGTGCATTTCCCTTGCTCGGCTATCCCACTCGCATAAGAAACACATGTATTTTGTATATCCTTGCTGCAGTCCCATTAAAAGGGCAACTACCTTCAAATCACCACAGAGGTGCCAGCTGTACTTGTTATACTCAATGGAATTCAGTAGCTGCCTTAAGTTATCGTATGTCTCTTTCATGTGGACAGCATACACTACTGGAATAGATGGAAGAATGTTTCCATTGTGCAAAAGCACAGCCTTGAGACTCAGTTTCGAAGAGTCCACAAATAGTCTCCATTCTTGTGGGTCATGAGTGATTTTTAAAGCATTCATGAGGCCCTCAATATCGGAACAGAATATCAGATTACTTTCCTTTCTGAAGAAAGGCTCCAATTGCTGGTGGCGCTTTCGATATGCAGTAATTGTGACATCTTCTTCTAGAAGATTCCATTGTTGGAGTCTTGATCCTAGCAATTCTGCCTTGTTCTTTGATAAGTCCAAATCACGAATCAGGTCATTTAGTTCTTCCTGTGTTATTCTGTGTGGGGTTGATGATGCACCACAGTGAAAATCTGGATCACTGCATGCTGATGGACCAGGAGAAGAACAGGTCGACTCACCTTTGTCTTCGTCAGATGAATCAAGAGAATATTCTGCTGGAGGTTCTGGAATAGGAAGTCCCTCACCATGTGGAACTGGTCTCAATGCAGACGGAATGTTTGGGTAGACTATTCTCGACTTCTTTCGCTTCGTTATTCCGCCGGAAAGAGGAGGAACCAAGCAGAAGTAACAGTCATTTAGGTGGTTGCTTGGCTCTCTCCACACCATTGGGACTGCAAACGGCATTGATGACCTTTTGCAATTCAACCACTGTGAAAGCAGTGTTGTACATGTAGCACAGCATATATGCGGAGCCCAAGGCTTGTCTTGGTCACCAACCTTGCATCCGAAGTAAAGATGATATGCCTTCTTCACTTGAGAATTGATACTTTTCTTCTGGTTGGCAAATGTCACTTCCCCACAAATATAGCAAAAATTGTCCGCGGTATTAACACACTTTCGAGGCATTACTGTTCTTTATTGTACGTAAATGGATAAAATAATAAGTTTTATGTAACAGTAGCTTGAACTGTCTCGCACAACGTCTAAAATATTTTAAATGCTGAACCTATCTGATTGGGCTTTATATAGTACACTGCTTACGTCAGCTTCAGCAGCCGCCTGGCATTAGTATAATAGGCCTACACATGTATAGTACACTGCTGACGTCAACTTACTTCAGCAGCCGCATGGCATTAGTATTGCACTGCATCAGAAAATGATGCAATCAACTGTGGATGATGTGAGCATGATGGTATTATGCAATGTTACATCATTATTCCGGATGTTGCTGCAGTCCTACTGGAGAAATTTACACAGTGAAACATAGAAAATGAGGTATATGAATATCTTCAAAACGAGAGCCAATACAAATTTTTCACGGTTATATTCGTGTTCGGCACACCAAAATACTACAGATTAGGGCCTTTTCAAGTCAGTAATGATTTCACTGTTGACCAGTGTAATCCTTAGAGAGAAGGTGTGTGCGTGTGTGTGTGTGTGTGAGAGAGAGAGAGATAGAGAGAGAGAGAGTGAGTGTGTGTGTGTGTGTGTGTGTGTGAGAGAGAGAGAGAGAGAGAGAGGGATGGTAAAACCAGTAATTTATTGATGAAACATGCATGTCCAATTGCAGTATTTTAAAAACTGGCCTACATGTATAAATGAGTGTACGCGACTAAACAATATAGTAATAAGAAAGCGACAAGGTTTGTTTATTTCGTTAGGAAAAAGAAAAAATAAGTATCGAAGTGGTTAACTTGAATTTAGCTATAACTTTCGCGATGCATTGTCAACATTACAAATCCAAAAAATTAAATTTAATTCTTATAAACAAATTAGAGCACCTCTTAAAATTAAAGATCGTCATGAACATCGTGTTAATAATTCATAATGCTAATAAATAATATAAAGATGATTTCATTTCAATTTTCGCCACAAATAC
This sequence comes from Sinohyriopsis cumingii, assembly GCA_028554795.2. Lineage (NCBI taxonomy): Eukaryota > Metazoa > Mollusca > Bivalvia > Unionida > Unionidae > Sinohyriopsis > Sinohyriopsis cumingii. The sequence continues at coordinate 56,327,077 of CM068836.1, forward strand.
GTCATGTATGTATATGTATGTATGTATGTATGTATGTATGTATGTATGTATGCATGCATGCATGCATGCGTGTGTGTGTGTGTGTGTATGTATGCATGCATGCATGCATGCATGCATGCATGCATGCATGCATGCATGTATGTATGTATGTATGTATGTATGTATGTATGTATGTATGTATGTATGTATGTATGTATGTATGCAGTGTATCCCCCAGGGGTGTAAAATTTCGGGTTAAAAAGACCTTGGTGTCAGAACTGGGGTCAAATAAAAAATGTGGGGGTCAAAAATGTACTGACAAATTTTCATATGACTTGCAATTTTTCAGCTTGAAATAGGATATGGCAACTTGCACAACATGCTCTCTCCCTCTCTCTCTCTCTAAACATACAAATAAATCAACATGCACAATTAACAAACAAATGCATTGTCCATTCAAAGAATAATTTTATTAGTTCATTTTTCTTTTAAAGTCGTACTTTTAACAATCTCCTTATAATCAATATGAAGCAATATTATAACCCAACACAGTACATACAAGCCAATACAAAAAGCCAAATAAATCTTTTTAACAAAATGGCAGTCAAATTACTGCCTTTCAAAAAATGTGTACTATCATCGGTTTCATTGTACTTCGTCCTAGATCATCATTATCCAAATATCAAGGAGGATAATGATTCATCTTCTTTCTAATAAGTTACACTTGAACTTTAAGATCTATCTTTTATTGCAGCAAAAGCTGAAAACCAACAAAATATGCAATGACCCGCTGACTTTTTAATCCAAATAACGCATTTGTCTCTGGAAGTTTACTGATTTCTTTGTTGTGAAAGAATGTCTTGGGTTATAATGTGTTCTCCATATATCTTGTGGCGAACGGGGGCAGATTTTTAAAAATTCTAAAAGCTTGTCAAGAAAGGATTATTCACTTTTGCAGTCTTCGCAATCACACGATCATAAGTCACACCGGTAATCCTAATGTATGAATACCGTATTCCAGTCAAGGGCATTATTTTCTCCATTTTTCATTAAAGTTAGATCCACAGTTATTCTTTTGTGTTCTGCTTCTTTCACTTTCTTCGCTAATGATTTTTAGTGCACGACGTTTTAATCTGGAGATCACTTTCTAGTGCAACATGCATAGAGATTAAACATCTAGATGACTGCTTGCTGAGCTTGATGGAAATCTTGTGAGAGCTCGCGAGATTAGGGGAAGCTACTCCGTCATAGCATTGCCTATGCTAGTCTGGTTCATTGTTTCGAATGTTCCCTGCGTTGCACTCTGCTATACGAATAGAGGAGCGCAAGGCAAGGAACAAACAAAGCGGGGAACCAGTCAATGCATATGCTCGAAGTATATACAATGCCATCCAGCGTCCAATGCATTGGGTATTAAACAAGTCCTGATCACATTATGAAAATCCTTTGCGTCAAAAAAACGCATGGCAACAAAGTGTGTGCGTCAATTTTCTCCAGCGTGCGTCCCTGACGCACAAATGTGCGTAAAGGGAAACACTGCTGTATGTATGTATGTATGTATGTATGTATGTATGTACGTATGTATGACTGACTGACTGACTTTATTTCCTCTTTAAAAAGAGATTACATCAGAATAAACAAGTTCATGATAATACAAGATCATAAAATAAAACAGAAAATTGACAAAAATACAATAGTAATACTGTGTCAGCTACCGTATTGACAAAACGAAATATCTCAATGCCTGCAATTATGCAAATCTGCAGTCATTTGGCGGAGCAAGGCACTAATCTTTTAACAGTTGCTTGATGATGATAATATTTCGAAAAGTTAATACGTCTATAGTGTTATGTGCTTAACATTAAGTTCGAGATAGTAACGAAAATGAAATAAAAAACTTATAACAGTGTAATTCTATATTTCATTCAGTAATTTTACATTATTACACAACTGAATTAGGAACATAGCTTGACAATAATTGATTTACAGCACAATAAACACATACATACATACATACATACATACATACATACATACATACATGTACACATACATACACATATACAAAAGTAAAGAAAACAATATATACACACATTAGTGAGAGAACTCATTGCAAACGAACTATGTAATAGAGATTAAGAGAGGAAGAAAAGAAATTTGAATTATTTACCTTCGACTGGAAAGATTTAAATGGATTATCACATTGGCTCTCACTTCATTCATTCACAAGTCAAACAGTCTTAAAGTTCATAATCTAATATAACCATGTATTTTATATTTTAAAAAAGCACAACCTTAATACATATTGGACAAAACTGAAAATTTTCTTCTTCTTTTCTAATGTGTGTCATTTCGAGACAAATCTAATTTAGACTCGACTCTTTCTAAGAACAAGAAGTCTCATAAAAATAAACCTCATTATTTAGACATCTGGGTTTTTAAAACATTATTTAGACATCTAGGTTTTTAAGACATTATTTAGACAGCTAGGTTTCTAAGACATTATTTAGACATCTAGGTTTTTAAGACATTATTTAGACATCTAGGTGTTTAAGACATTATTTAGACATCTAGGTTTTTAAGAAATTATTTGGACAGCTAGGTTTTTAAAACATTATTTAGACATCTAGATTTTTAAGACATTATTTAGACATCTAGGTGTTTAAGACATTATTTAGACATCTTGGTTTTTAAGACATTATTTAGACAGCTAGTTTTTTAAGACATTATTTAGCCAGCTAGGTGCTTAAGACATTATTTAGACATCTAGGTGTTTAAGACATTATCTAGACATCTAGGTGTTTAAGACATTATTTAGACATCTATGTGTTTAAGACATTATTTAGACATATAGGTTTTTAAGACATTATTTAGACATCTAGGTTTTTAAGACATTATTTGGACAGCTAGGTTTTTAAAACATTATTTAGACATCTAGATTTTTAAGACATTATTTAGACATCTAAGTGTTTAAGACATATAGGTGTTTAAGACATTATTTAGACATCTAGGTGTTTAATACATTATTTAGACAGCTAGTTTTTTTAAGACATTATTTAGACATCTAGGTTTTTAAGAAATTATTTAGACATCTGGGTGTTTAAGACATTATTTAGACATCTTAATGTTTAAGACATATAGGTGTTTAAGACATTATTTAGACATCTAGGCGTTTAATACATTATTTAGACATCTAGGTTTATAAGGAATTATTTAGACAGCTAGTTTTTTAAGACATTATTTAGACATCTAGGATTTTAAGACATCATTTAGACATATAGGTTTTTAAGACATTATTTAGACATCTAGATTTACCTGGAAACAATGAATATAAATATTTATTTTATGCTAAGCAGCGAATTACTTGACTTTCTAATTAAAATAACATTGATATTTCACTGTAGTGAAAAAATAGCAATATGTTTTCACTACAGGAACTACTTTATGGGTCAGAACATACTTACCTCCCTTTGATTTTCTGTCAGTGAACTACTTTTTCCTTATGTACATGTCATTGTCATTATTAATAATCCCTGTCTGTCATCCTTGAAACTTGTAGTTTGTTATTCTGGAAATATCAGTTAATTTGTATCAATCTGATGTGGAACTAAATATGTGTGCAGGTACACATAGCACAGTGGAACATGTACGGTAAACAGCTGACATTACCGTAAGAAATCTGCTAATTCACTGTGTCACAAACTTTAGGTAGCCAACTTATGTGAGCATAAAATAAAACGAATATTTGCTTGAGACGAGTGAATAACAGATACATTTCATCTCGTGGGTGAAAAACTCTAGTATTTTCACTCGTGGCTTCGCCACTCGTGAAAATACTGAGTTTTTCATCCACTTGATGAAATATATCCGTTATTCTCTATGTATATGGAGTATTTAATAATAATAATAATAATAATAATAATAATAATAATAATAATAATAATAATGATAATAATAATAATGATAATAAAATTATTAATAATAGCAACAACAACAATAATAATTAAATGCTTTAAATAGGAAAATTTACGTATGATGGGTTAAGGTTTAATAATAATGTATATTCAATCTGAGCAACACACAAACACATGCAAACACTTTTCTTTTGATTCAGGAACTCGAGTTGATACATCCAAAATGGGGTCTTGGTCGCCGGAAATAGGGATTGTAAATTCGCTCACACAGTTTTTGATTTGAATGCACTGAAGAACTCTGCAAGGGGGCCTATTTGCAGGGGCGATGACAACAGTTTTCGAAAAGGCCTATTTGATTGGGACATTTTCCCTATATTTGGAATGGGCCAAACAAATTGCATTTGAAGGAATGCAACATATGGGTTTACCTCTTTATTTTACATTGCAATTGGGAATCTTCATGTGTTAGAGTGGATAAATCCGGTAATCACATGTTCTTGACATTTCATTTGAATTCAGCATATGATTCTAGTGGCAAGCTGTAGAGGTGGTGTACACCATTTGTAGAAAGCACTGCCTTTTTAAACTAAGTACCAGTTCTAAATTTCATTATCAAGCTAGGTTGTAGAAGAAATAATCTCTTTACTGATCCAACCCACTCGGACAGACATTAAATTGTTGGACTAAAAGTTAAACTTTTGATAGACAAACGTTTACATAAACTATGAAATGATTCTAAAAGCTACAACCCAATCATCTGAGAAAAGATGTTTACTTATGTGAATACGTTGATAGCGTTGAATGGTTGACTAACAAATTGTACTCATCCTTATTCAGTTTTAACATAGCCCGAAATGATTATCAGTATGACCTGGATGTAGTGGACTGAACTGAAAATGCCCAGAGACCATTAATTTTAAAGTACTAACAGGTTAGCTCATGATGATGAACTGAACTTTTAAAGGATTGGATACAAGTCCAAACCGAAATCAACAACTATGTACGTTTTTTTTCTAACAATTTATATGACTTGGCCATGTGCCAACATATGTTTGGTACACGACTTGAGATTTTCAACTACTGAATACATTACATGGATAGAAGCGAATCGCTCCGATACACTATAAGACAATGAACCTTGGTACATTTTAGAGGTTGATTTGAAATAAAGTGTTACACAATTGTTTAAAAGACCATGCATTAGCATCTTACTTACTTACTTTAATAAAAGATGCATGATAAATACACACATTATACCAGGAATGTTGATTCAGTCTTTGAATACTAACAGGAAATGAACTGATCCATACAGTTACGATACATACAACGTGACTATGAACAACGCACCTTTGTCAGCTCATGACGATATAGGACAATTTGTTCACAGCTAAAACACTTCTTTGCTGCTTTTGTGAGCTAAAGCATTTTGAAGGTCAATTAAATATGGACACCATCAGAAATGTCACAGGAAACGCTTATTTTAGTTTTGAAAGAGATGAGTTGGAATAGTATCGCATCCGTCGAAAACGTCAAAATACATCATTAAAATGTAAATCTATAATATCAAATGAGAGAGCCAATTAGCGATTATTTTATCCTTAAGGAAACAAAGATATAAAACATATGAACACATCATCAATATTAGCAACTTAGTAAGTAATGTAATTTAGCCATTCCCAGCTGTATCAATCACATACACAACCAAACACCCAACCATTCCCAGCTGTATCAATCACAAACACAACCAAACACCCAACCATTCCCAGCTGTATCAATCACATACACAACCAAACACTCAACCATTCCCAGCTGTATCAATCACAAACACAACCAAACACCCAACCATTCCCAGCTGTATCAATCACATACACAACCAAACGCTCAACCATTCCCAGCTGTATCAATCACATACACAACCAAACACTCAACCATTCCCAGCTGTATCAATCACATACACAACCAAACACTCAACCATTCCCAATTGTATCAATCACATACACAACCAAACACTCAACCATTCCCAATTGTATCAGTCACATACAAGCTAAGAAACCCAACCATTCCCAGCTGTATCAATCACATACACAACCAAACACTCAACCATTCCCAGCTGTATCAATCACATACACAACCAAACACTCAACCATTCCCAGCTGTATCAATCACATACACAACCAAACACTCAACCATTCCCAATTGTATCAGTCACATACACGCAAAGAAACCCAACCATTCCAAGTTGTATCAATCACATACACATAAAAAGCCAACCATTCGAAATTGTATCAATCACATACGCAGCAAAGTAACTCAAACCATTCTATCTGTACCAATCGCATACACAACAAGCAAACAAGAAACAAGAAAACAACCATTCCTTATTGTATCAATTGCATCAACAACAAGAAAACTCGATCATTTCCTGTTGTATCAATCACATACACAACAAGAAAGCAAAACCTTTCACAGTTGTATCAGTCACATAGGCCACAAAAACTCAACCATTCCTAGTTGTATCAATTGCATCAACAACAAGAAAACTCGATCATTTCCTGTTGTATCACTTATTTACACAACAAGAAATCAAAACCATTCACAGCTGTATCAGTCACATAGGCAACAAGAAACTCAACCATTCCTAGTTGTATCAATTGCATCAACAACAAGAAAACTCGACTATTTCCTGTTGTATCAATCACATACACAACAAGAAAGCAAAACCTTTCATAGCTGTATCAGTCAAATAGGCAACAAGAAACTCAACCATCCCCAAGTGCATCAATCACATGCAGAACAAGAAAGTTCAACCATTCACACTTTTACCAATCGCACACACAATCAAAGAATGTCATCTGTCTGATAGAAGCATGATCTCTTCATCTAGTCTGTTTGATTGTCTAAAGGAAAAAAACCCCAGCAACCAACAGATAGATAAATCCGCACAAATTCGACAGGCCTATGAAAAATGAACATAAGAACCGCATTACGGAACATTTTTTCACGGCCATATGGGTCATTTTCTTGAAAGGAAATTTGTCAGAAATAAAATAAATAAAATTGAGATTCAATATGTAAGGGATACAGTATGTAAAGGATACAGTATGTAAGGGATACAATATGTAAGGGATACAATATGTAAGGGATACAGTATGTAAGGGATTTAGACTGTGAAGTTCATTTCATAATCGCTATTTAAAATAAATTTAGAAGATACAAAAACTAAAGCATGCATGCATACATACATACAGAGAGACAGACAGACACACACACACACATACAACAAGAACTCACAGCTGAAAAATTTCACCAATGAAAAGAAGAAAGAAACGTAAATTGTGTCAAACTTGACATTCATATTATGGCATATATTCAAGGGCCTTGACATAAGGTCTGATTTTAACACTTTGTCCTGTTCAGATAGCCCCGGGACAATGACTTTACATTTGCATTGAAATTACCGTATAAGAAACCTGTTTCACATAAATCAGGAATGCCAATTCCATTTTCAGCGTCCCGTCCAAAGTTGACAACCCATCTTTCAATGATTGAACGTTACTCCAGAAAATTTTTGAGAATTTGTTTTTATATCCAATACATTTAATATAGACTACTTGTCAGTAATGTTTCTTTACTAAAAATATTTGCTTGATCGTTATTACTATCGGCTGTCTATCACGTCTGTTCGTGTGTGGTGTCTCATTGTGAGTCGGATTCATTATATTTCCTAATATTTCTGACAGTTAGTTGTTTGCCATTTCGAATCCGAGTAGCGCCACTTTTTTCTGTCTTTTATTAACGCTTTCGGCTTTGCTCGTTAATCCATTTTTCTTGGTGTCTGTGTGAGATCCGCATACTCACTGACGTCCTGGTGCTTCATGATCCCAGGTGCTTTACAAGTAGACTTACATGAATCGTGTACAACTTAAGATTTTTATTTATGGGGAAAATAAATATTTTCAGACCAGTTCATCGTATCACACAAGGTGTACATGATATATGAAAAAGATAGTCGTCGTCATAATTTACTTATATCTATGTCTGTTCTAAAATGAATTGGAAATTGAGTAAAATTGTTTATTTTGGTCCATAAGAATTGTTTATATTATTAAAGTAGTGGTTGTGGTAAATAGAAAAATGGAACAAGAAAAAAGGTTTTTGCATTGAGATGTTATCACACTAACTGCATCTACACAATAGATGAATGGTTTTGCACCGAGGACCAAATTCATGAATGCCCCAGAAGCGAGACACGGCAGAATTTCGTTGCAAAGTACACACCACCACTTCGCCACTTAATTTGTAGACAACACGTTTATTATCAGGCATGAATGGGATTGACCATGGAGTAGCTTATTTGGGATAAATTGTTCTTTTCGCGTAAACATGCAAAAAGGAGTTGTTTGCACACGCATTCAAAAATATATGTTTGGGCCGTGTGTTTGTGATTTCGATTTTTAACGTAGCTATAACAATTATTCAGCCATATCGCTACGATGTTTGTACTGTGGCAGTTTATAGTGATGTATATCATTAGGACATCATGCCGCAGACATGTAGTATGATGTCCCACCCAGTCACATTATCCTGCCACCAGGCCGACCAGTCCTAACACTAACCTCTTAATGATGAGCACCAAGCGAGGCGGCTGTTAGAACCATTTTTAGAAGTCTTTGGTTAGACTCCCGCTCTAACCACTAGGTCACCGGAGCGGTGTATGTTTGAGCAGAATGCGTTGTTGATTTCGTAGTTCGCGGGGTGAATACTACTACCGATCATATCTGCCTTTCGAGAAAAGAGTTTTAGTTTTAGTTTTTAGTCCATTTCCAAAAAAAGATCATGTATCGAGTGTCTCGCTTGAAGTTGGTTTCTTTCTGAGCTTGTTTTGTCTAATTGTATTGCAATAAGCAACTATTTATTTGCAGTTGTAGTTACTGGTGTTTGTAGATAAGATGAGAATACATACTAAATAGTAATAGAAAGCCGAAAAATATTGAACAGTTTGTCCAAATATATTTCTAAACAGCAAGATATATTACAATTAATTTTTAAATAATACAAATCAACAGGAAAAGAATAATGTTTACATGTATCGAAGAATGATCGAATGGCTAATAATTGGAGAACGTATTATATATTTCTCTGAAAATGTTTAATTAGATTGGCTTTTTATTTGCTTCTTTTTATCGCGAATTTAACGCAAAGTAGACAAATTGTTATAAAATTTTATGGAAATATGAACGCAAAATTTTATCAACTGAAATCATTTGCAAAGAAAGTTGCTTAATTGAAAATCTGATATGAATAAAAAAGATAAACAAATACTATATAGTGGTTATATTTAGCAATAGAGACATTTATGGGTTAAAGAGTTATACTGTGAAAATATATAAAGTAAAATTTATAATATTATACATTATAAATTCCCTAAACCTGCAATCGTGAAATTATAAATGGCCATATTATAAAACCCGCATTTTCTTCGAAGATCCCTAAAGCTTACGTCCGTGAAACAATCATCTGATAGATAGATAGATAGATAGATAGATAGATAGATAGATAGATAGATAGATAGATAGATAGATAGTTTAATTTAAAATATCAACGTAACATTACTCACCAGTTTTGAGACCTGCGTTCCAGGGTCTAAATTCAGGTACTCGAAAATTAAATCCCGAGGATATCATATCCATTTCTAAATGGTTTTATCTGTCTTTATTGGAGAATAAAAAGTAAATGACTTAATAAGTGACAAGACAGGACATTAAAGGTAAAAATTAGACTAGGTTAAGGAAGCTTGGTGAAATATCACTTTTACTGAGCTCCCTAGGAACGCATGCGGACAAAGATGATTGTTTCCAAACTATTGGATCACTGAGTGGCACGTGGTTTGTTACTAATAACCCAAACCTTTGCCAGTCATAGCAACGGAGTGATTTTATGTATCTTGATTGGTCCATCCATCACTTTGCGCGAGCGACGTGTTCAAAAGTTTGTACGGTCATCTTTAATCTGTTCCGTCTTCTTTCCTCTTGATTTGTCAGGGCTAATTTAATATGTCAGGGCTAATTTAATAAATTCATCCCTGTTTAAACAAATGTTTATGTGTACTTTTAGTATCCTCCTTTAAGTATGGTCCTTTTCCTAATCTAATGCTTTATATATCATCGTTCTTTGTCTGAATAATTGTTTTGCATTTTGAACCATCAGCTGCTTCTGCTACAGTAATTGCTAGTCATTATGGTCCTCGTCATTGTGGATGAGGTGGGCATTATCAAAACGGTGAACAAATACTTTTAACTGTACTCATATAATTTATACCACCGTTGATTGCCTGATCCAGTTTTAACTTTTAGCATATGACTGCGTTTTACTATTTCTTTTCATGATCATTGTCACCGTGTATAACATGAACAGTGTCACCATTAACCTGATAAACGGTTTAAATTTTTAGCATATGACTCTGTTTTACTATTTCCTTTCATGATCATTGTCACTGTGTAGAACATGAACATTGTCATCGTATATAACATGAACATTGTCACCATGTATAACATGATCATTGTCACTGTGTATAATATGAACATTGTCACCATGTAAAACATGAACATTGTCACCATGTATAACATGATCATTGTTACCATGTATAACATGAACATCACCAGCATCACTAACTCTAAACCTAATTACATTCTCGCTAATTAAAAAAAACAGTTGGCCTCCTTAATTAATCTGATCAATTCGGTTCTAATGTCTAAAACAATGTACATTTTGCATAGGCTTTAATTAGTAACTTCATGTGATAATGGTGAATTAAGGACATTATCTTTTTCTGCCAATTTATCCTGACCCTAGCACGATGATGATGATGATGATGACGACGACGACGACGATGATGATGACGACGACGACGACGATGATATTACCAACCTGCCCATCATTTTAAGTTTGTCATGATGCTATTCAGTGACCTCAAGGATAACATTCAGAGCATCTTTATCAAGAGATACTTCTTTGAATAATTAGACAATGGCAGAGAGATGAAAACGCGTCTTTCTGGCAATAAGATATATTCAAGATCCAAGATATCTGAGACTATGACAAACAGAAGAAGAGTATCTGAGAATCTGCATACATCTGTCGATGCCTCCAATGATGCATGTTTGGTTGTTTTGTACGCAAGACACATCCACAAGAATGAAGTAAAATCTATGTGCGTCGCTGCAACTAAACAATGACTTGCACCACTCAAAACAATGAGGATTCGTTTGGTTGTAGTTAATGGCAGCAGTTATGGATTCCCTCTAAATCTTCCATTTTAGGAACCTTAGAAATTGCATTGGTAAAGCCATTTTCTGGAACGACGGTATGAATATCTTACGGTGAAAAGGAGACTTTAGTCAAAAATTGAAGCAATTCATTATCTTTGCATCGACGCATTATAAACGCTGAGAAGTGACAGACTTAGCAATAAGGATTATGTCGGCCTGAAATACTCCCAAACATATCCCTGGTAGAAAGGTTATCAAGTTTTACACACAAAATAGTTACAATGGTCACATATGAAGGCAACGAAAAGGAGCAAGATGTAGTACGTCAGATGAAAAACATGGATAATTAAAGAACAAGGACAGAACCTTAGAGAAGAATACTGATTGATTTACGTAAGATTGACTCTTTATGGCACTTAAATACAGCATGTTTCTGAAGCTGGTAACGACTAGCAAGTGTTCAAACGTAGGTTTATCATTTTTTTTAAACAACCGTTTGTTGAGCAGAAAAAAATAACAAAAGATGAACTGTTAATATGCAGGGAAATCAAAGAATAAGATGGTAAAGTAATACAAGGACAAGTTCACCTATCTCGACAGTACACTGTCACGTACAGTCAACATCGATGATGAAACCAACGCAAGAATTCCATAAGCGGGATTGGTTTTTGGAAGACTACGTGCAAATGTATGGGAGCGCAGACGCATCACTCTGCAAAAAAAAACAAACTTAAGGCCTACAAAGTCATTGTGTTCCCGACACTGCTGAATGCTTGCGAAACCATGACGGTGTACATACGTAATGTCAAGAAGCCAAACCACTTTCACATGGGCTGCACGAGGAAACGTATTAGGAAAAGCGACAGGACAGTCATGGATATTGAGTTTCTCACAAGAGCAGGGATTCGAAGCATCCAATTTGTTGATAAATTTACATATGAAATAGGCAGGCCACGTCACCAGGATGTCAGAAGAGCGACTAACAAAAATGATCTCCTACGGGGAACTCAAGGACGGAAAGCGAGAACAGGGTGGTCAGAAGACACGCTTCAAAAATTCCCTCAAGCCATCCTTGAAACACTTAAGCATTGACCCTGAATCTTGGGAAGGTCTCACACAGGGAAGATCTCAATCAATCCAGATGGTCGACTTTCATACTGGAGCTACAGTTTTTGAACGGAGGAGAACTACATAAGCAGTGCAGAAGTGTGATCAAGCAAACCCTTGCTAGATCTCTTCTCAAATGTGCCTGATACAGTTCATAGCACATATTGACCTAATCAGCCACTTACGTCCTCACACAAATCAAACCATTCAGTGATTTTATGGTCATCTTCAAACTCGAAGGACGATCAACAACATATATAGGTGAAGGAGGAGTGTTTTCAACATAGCGGCACCATGTATCGTTCGACCAAGAGTCTCACTAAATTTCCGAACTGAAAATAAATTTAGCAGAGACTTTAAGAAAATAAGAATAATTATATTAAAATGGCTGAGACTGAAGGTAACACCAACATTCAGAAACTGACACGGAATTTACTAGGCACTAAATACAACTATGGAATATTATCTTATCTTATGAAAATTTTGAAAATAAGGATAATTATAAGATTTAAAAAATTAAAAAAAATATCATAAATTGGGAACATTTCAGAAAAAGTTTAAATTTAAAATGATTTACATAACATTTATTATCAGTAAAAAAGATTAAAATGCTAAAATATATAAAACTTATGACGCCGATTATTACAAGAAAATAACAGTCATGTTTTAAAAAATAAACAAAATACAAATTGAAATTTACAAATTGTAAGAAGGTATTTCAAAGTTTTGAATGTTTTCCATTTCTGAAACATTCTAACAAAAAATTATGCAAAGAAATAAAGTATAAATTAATAACAGTAAACATTAAAGAAAATTGTTAGAGAAATTAACTTTAAAAGGATGTAAACGAATTAAAAATGTTTCGATTTACATAATTTTTAAAACAATTTCATACGGTAAAAGTAAAGATGGAAGTTTAAATAAACGAAAATTTAAACAAAACATTTTAAACATTTGACGTCTTAACCACACTACAACTTTCAATTTCGACCATATTGTGTATCTGGAACCTTACTCACATGGAACAACGGTCAGTATATTTTTGACTTCCTCTACCTCTAGTCAAAAGAAAAACAAGCTGACTAAATCTCTCCTTTTGGACAGTTTACTAGTCTTTCGGAGCATGAAAATTAGATAGGTTGCAACCAGATTCTTCTAGGAGATGTGAACTTTCTCTTTATTCTGTAAATCCATGCACTTCAAAACTCTTACATTCTATTCATATTTTCAACTTCAAAGACCTCAGACAGTTAACCAACCCATCCCTAAAACATATTCACATTTTAGACTGGATTCTTCAAAGACTTAATGATTAAATTCCACAGTCTTCATTGGTGTCCCCCGAACATGCATCAGATCACCTCGGCGTCATATACCATCTCAACGTATCAGCTCCTAACCCACCATCTCTGTTTGATACGAAGAGAAATTGAACTTAACTGAGGCATGGCATCCAAGCAAGCCTAACAGTTTCGTTACCCTATACAGCAGTACAATTTGATAGGCGTGTGCTTTGTTGCTTCACAAACTTGCCTCAGCAACCAAGTGCAGAGCATCAATTCAAAAGTGGTCTCATTGGTATGTTATCCGCTTTGCACTGCTAAATGAAAATTCTGTAAGGCTGAGGGGATTAGGTTTTACATCAGCCTCATTATTCATAAGCAGATCCATCAAGCTGCTAAAAAGAATGTCGCATAGTTCATGCAGCAAATCAGCCCACTACAGTACTAAAATTACTGAAAGTACCAGCTACAACGTGTTCTTTGAGTTTACGAACAAGCAAATGTCAAAAAATAAATATAACACCACTTCCATCGACATTTCTCCAATCTACTTTCAGGAACTGTTTGCAGTTTTTCTTCCATAACAAACTACAATCCTTTGGAAATTCAATTTCCAATCATAACCATACAGAATATCAACGGCAACCTTTAATATCATATGAAGGGGCCCCGAGTGGCCGAGTGTTCTAAAGCGCTCTCCGTTACGGATCACTGCCATCTCACCGCTGTCTGCGTCGGTTCGTTCTCGAATTCAGCCAATGTGGGTATGTGAGAAAGCTTGCCAGTAGCTTCTCGTGAGTCGGTGGTTCTTTCCGGGGTTTTCTCGGGTTCTTCCTCCACCATTAATACTGACCGCCATGTATAGCCTATCGTGTGCTGAAAAATGGCGTTAAACCTCACAACAACAACAACATTATCATATGAACCTGTATTAGTGGATTTGGTACATACCATTATGATCAAGAGAAACCCAAAGTCACGTGAGCTCGATGCGATTCCAACATCATTGCTGCATGAACGCTTAGATTCAATATTGTCTTCAATAACCGATGTTATCAACACTTCTGCCTCGTTTGGGGAATTTCCGTCATATTTCAAAACTGCCATTGCAAAGCCTTTGTTGAAGAAACTGACGCTTGACCATAAAGATTTAAAGAACTACCGTCCTGTTTATTACCTCCTATTCATGTAAAACATCTTAGAAAACGTTGCTTTATACCAGCTTGTATATAATCTGAATTTAAGCAGTGATTTTAAAAATGTACATTCGGCGTATCGCCCTCGCCATAGTACTGAAACTGTCCTTCTGAGAGTAATTAACAACCCTACTTCTGCTTTGGATAATATAATATTACAGTCCTCACCCTCCTTGACTTGTTTGCGGCATGGGGCACACTAGATCATTATATATTACGTCAGAGTCTCCATAATGGTATTCAAGTTCTACTTAGTCAATAGTAATCTTGTCCCTAAATGAAATATATTCCAACCCAGGTGATCTATGATTTGGTTTTCCACAAGGCCCTGTTCTCGACCCCGTACTCTTTATTCTGTACACTCAACCGCTGTTAAGTGTCATAGAACGATATCCGGTGGCTCACCAACTGTACGTTGATGATACTCAAATATGCAAATATGTCTGCCCAACTGAAGCTGAGGCTACCATCCAAGGCGTAGAGAGGTGTATTTCTGATGTGAAGTCATGGATAACACGCAACAAACTGCAGATGACCTATCTGAAACCATCCTGATCACTACGCAAAGACTGTCTCATTTACATATTTACCTCAAACAATATGTATCAACAATACCAACATTAAATTCTCACAGTCGGTATGAAAACCTAAGTGTCACTCTCGACAGTACTTTCTCATGACACCAACATGTCATGAACATTTACAGTCTGCATATCTGGCACTGAGACGCATCAGCTCCATTCACATTTTTCACTCGGTTGATACCACTAAAACACTCGTGTGTCCCTTTCAAGACTGGACTATTATAATCTACTTCTGTCTGGTTTCTCTCAGTACCTCCTCAGACAATCTAAAAAGTGTTAAACACACCTGCTCGTATTATCCTTCGAGTACTAAGAACTGATCACACATTCTCCCTTGTTCTGTATCCTCCATTGACTACCTGTTCGATCCGGAATCAAATGCAAAATCTGTTAACTATGCTACATTTGGTTGACTGGCTCCATTCAAAATATCTCTCTGACCTCACCCATGTGTACACCCCATCTGGAAACAAGTGCTCCTCTTCTGACACTCGTATAAACCCTTCTGAATATTATCTCATGAATATTAATACCTGACTCAAAACGAGGCTAAATGAGCATAGCTGCCTTAACTGCTACATCGTCTATAGTGACATAACTACATCGTCTATAGTGATATAATGGCTACTTCCTACAGTGACAAGGATTTCGATTTAGTGCCGCCACTTACCTTTTCATTTGTTGAAGCTTATATCAAGGTAAATAATAAGTCATCTGGTGACAAATTGAAGTATTTCAGCGAAGGATACATCCAAGATCTAAGAGGTAAGTGGTGTTTTCCTTGTCATGCACACTATGTCGGAAATAATTGTTTCGCTGACACACTTGCTTTATACTCATTCTCTTTCCCTCCGTTAAAGCTATCTATTGCCAGTCCTTTCCTAAACAAAATGTGATGCGATGAGAGATTTCCTGCATCAGTTTATATCCTGACCAATCTGTCCAAGATTATATCTCTCCATAGGGTATCATTTTCCCCAAACATAATTGCAAAATTACAATAATCCAAATTACTTGATAAGTTTCAGATCTCCAAGCAATATCAAGGCTAGAATATGTATGGCATTGATGATTTCTACACGTTCAACAGCTCTCAGTTTTATGATACCCAATTTACCATAATCAATTATAAAATAGTTCAAATCAAAGATTATAGCAAAATGAGTATAGAGTAGCTATTATTTTTATTATTATTACTACTACTGCAGTGAGACCCGTTGATAATGGATCTGAGGTGACAGGCAGGTATTATAGCTCGCAGAGGAAAAATGAAACACCACATCAGATTGCAGTATTTTATTTTAATTTTTAAGCATTATGCACTTGCCCTATATGACTTGCAGGATCGTGTGGATATATTGCTGGTCTACTCTTTCAGCTAATCAAATGCAAAATACTGGGACATTGGGGTCCATAAGATATCCAGAAGGTATAGCAAAAACGTTCCAGTCTCAAATCTTGCATGATCCAAGAGGGGAATTACTTCAAGGATAAGCAGTGCAAAATATTAACATTATTGGACATGCTAATACAACGGACTCGGTCAGCGGTGATACGTCACCGCATGGAATACATTCTACAACCCTATTCGTGGGGATAATGTGGAATGGGATCACAATATGTCCATCCTAAAAAAGGCTGACAGTTTCATGTTAATCTTACCTGCTTTGAAATTACCTTCAGCCACATTGGCTCAAACAAAATTTGGTTTGGTACCTCGTGGTTCTGTCCTTAGCTAAAAACAAAAGCAAGAGAGTCGCTGAATTATAAATATGCACGATGACACACCATTTACAGACCTGCCCTGCTCTAATTACTTGATGAGTCATATTCAGATAGCATTAACAAATCCACAAAGTGTACAATTAGACGGTTTAGAAATGACTATGGGCGAAATAAAGAAGTTGGAAGAGTAAACAAGGCTCCAAAGCAAGAGTTCTTTAGGCACAGGAACAGAAGAAATAGCAAATCGGCATCAAAAGTAGGAGAGATTTACAGACGCCACAAGGATCCCACCATCTTCGTGAGAAGGTTAAAATCAGTACCAACTATTACAAATGTAGCTATGCGCTAAAGGTTGGCAACATAACCTGAAACAGCAAAGGCCTATACAATACACAAAGAAAACCAATTAACCTCTATCCTTGTGGAGTGATTGTAAATTTCTGGTGTCTTTGGTTTGCTGCATGTCCAGGCAGAAAAGAAGTATACAATCCCCAAAATATCCCACGATTTGGTTTATTACAAATTAAGTGTCCTCAAGTAGGGAGTGTCCTAGAGGTCAAATATCTGACTAAAGACCAGAATGGAGTTCTGACAATGAAGACAAATCACAAGTACCTATTACCAAATTTTGACACAGCTTGCAGTTACCGGACTACACTAGTGTGATCTTTTGATTTAATGTCATAAGGATCAGCATTTAGAAACCATATATTTCAACCAAACTGTCTGGCAGCAAGTAAAAGACAAAGTAGAAGACTTTTATGTCATTTACTGTCTGTAACAGTGATCTTTAAGATCCAACATTTGACCATGATTGCACAACGGGATCTCTAAGTTTTGCTAGCGAACAGGCAACAGGCCAAAGTTGATTTATTGAACCAGTTAGTTAAAAGGGAATAGGAGAATTAAATAAATGATTTTATTTTATGCGTCTTTTCATATAATCAATGTGAATCCTAAATTGCGCAGTTTTCTCTGCTTTTTCTGCTTAGAAAATCAGGTATGTTCAGTGTAATACCCTTTTTTTCATCCAAACCTTTACGAAGGATGAAACCCTTGTCTGCCATGACATCATACCCTAGTTCTAGAAGATCAAGTAAACCAGATAATTTTGCAATTTCCATATCCATATCAGACATGAAACCAGTGTAAAGTGAAATCTGAAAGTTATTGCTCCATGAGGTGCAATACCATACAGACATTTAAATGTGTTGGTATTTTTGTAATTCGAAAATGACTTGGAGTTAAGTACAAGGGACGAAGGTTGTTGAGTTCTTATCTCGGTGCAATAAATTATGACTCGGGTGGATGGATACAAAGCTCTGAAACTTTCTGGCATTAATTTTTGAACAACCTCTCCTGGTCACGGAATAGGAATGACACCACGAACAAAATATAGAAAGTGAGCCCAAGTGACTATTTTACAGCTTACGGTTGCCAAAGAACAATTTAATCTAACACTGAGATCCTGTTCAGGAAGACTAGCCTTTTAACGACAAAGAAACATGAACAATTCGTCTATAATGAGAATACTACGTTTTCTACCTGCCAGACTAACATTTTCACTATTTTTGTAGTAGGCATTCTGCATGGTCTGAGCTGATGGCTGAATACAAGTGAATAAAGCAGTAAAGGTGTCATAGAAGGAAAAACATGTATAGAATAATATATGAGTTGTCACTTGAAAACCTATTTAAACTAAAACGTTCTATTTGCAATTGGTTTTTCAGTCTTTCGCATTCTTTCAATTTATGCCGAAGTTTCTCCTCCAACTCTTCTATCCTTCGCTGATAAAAGGATTGTTCTTGATCGTCATTAACAGATTTGACTTCTGTGTCAGCAAACATATATGTCATAGTTACATCATTATCCGGTATGTTAAATGAGAAAAGCATCCTTGTACAATCCAAATATTTTATATCATTATGTTAGCCAAACACTAACATATTTCACCCGTTTTTCGGGAATCTGCTGTATCTACAATTACTTATATGATGTCATAATGTCTCTTTTTAATTATCTGGCTACAATGTGGTTTTTAAAGAACTATTTCATTAAAATGTTGCAATCAATTTTTGTGTAATAGAATATCAATGATTTTTGTAATAAATTCTTGGTTTAACAGCATCTAAAAAATATTTTCTTGTTTATATTTCCCTCTTAGTTTACAAAACATATTCTTAAGTACTTTTTAGAAACTGTAAGTGGTTCTTCAGAAGCAAGTACTTTTCTTTCTAAAGGTCTAATGGGTATTTTTTCACTGCTCCAATCAAAGACTGATGGCACTGCTTCGTGGCATAGTCTTTTTCGTACTGTTGTCTATAACTTATAATCATCCTTTGTAAAAAGTTTTGAACACACCACTGTTGACCTTGTAACCTAGTCAATGCGAATAAACAAAGTATGTTTCATAAAAGAACTAATACACAATATAAGAAGAAATATTTCAGTTTTTGACTAAAATATTACTATTGAGTAGTAACATAAATTTTTAAAAAAGAGAGCAAGTCTTTAGAATGAAGAAATTTTGTATACTGTAAAATTGTAAAAGAGCTGAAAATTTTAAATAAAATGAAATATAAAACATTACTTCATATTTCGAAAACAAATATTGAAGTGCAAAACTTCATTTAAACTTGAGTAAAATTAGATATAATTTAGAATATTCACTTGAAAGAGTGGGCCTTCATCTCTTCTTATCTTAGTTATCCGTTGCTTTTTCAACGTAGAATTCTTCGTAATCGAATGAAAATGAAGTTTTGGATCATATCGTGAATCTGACGTACAATGGGACACACACCAATGCTGTGTTGATTTTCTGATAGTATTCTTAGTGGTATCCATAGTCACAGCAGCTTCTGCTTCAGCTTGCTCAGTTAGCCTCGTTCTGGCAATGGAATCTGAAGCACGCATATAACTTGAGAGAGGTTTCTTTTTATCACTGTTCCCACTATCAAAACGAAATCATACGGACAACGTTCCTTTGCGTGCCAGGACCCAGCTACGTGGAACGGATCGCCCATTGATTTTAGACACAAGGACGCTGTGGTATTGTTCAACAGTGCTCTTAAAACGCACCAGTTTCGACTACATGAACATACTTAAAGACTCAATAATGTTTACTTCCTTACCTAATGTCAGCATATTTGTGTTTTGTAATTTCAAGGTGTCTGTCCTTGTAATCTTGTCGTTATATATGTTATTATGTGGTATATAATATTGCAAATCGCGTAGAGCTTCCAAAGATTAGGCAGACATGGCATAACATTATTAATTACAGTCACATGGTAATTAAGGACTATTCATGTAAGACCTAGTGTTAGCATGGATCCGGTATTTGTAGCTGTCGAATTTAGTACATACTTAGTTACCTGTCGAATTTAGTACATACTTAGTTACCTGTCGAATTTAGTACATACTTAGTTACCTGTCGAGACAGGATATCATAGTACTTTCTCTAATTTGCAATGCTTTATGAATAAACGTAGCTAAACGGATCCTGAATACATACTTTTTGGATGTTTAAATTTCTGTAAATATTCAAGGTATGTATTCTTTTCTTAGTCTGGTATAAATAGGACATGTCAAAATAAAGTAATATTCGTTTTCGATTTCTGTGTTACTGTACATGTCAGGCATAACGTGCTATTCTCGCTTGCTTTGCTTGTTACGGCTTTAAATGTTTAAATGTGTAACATAAATAAGTGAAACCATCTTGCAACAATGACTTTAATTTCTTTTCCAGTGTCAAAATATCCATTAGTTCAAAGTTCAATAACATTCTTCCAAGGATCCTATGAAACAGCAGTTTGTTATGTTTTCTTTGTGCATACAAACTTGTACGTAAGTGCAGTACCGGCCTTAGAAAACGCGGGGCCCGATTTGGATCATTTTGGCGGGGACCCCTGGATTTAAGCGTGGGGCCCCTTGTGAGCACAACATTTGGAAATAAACTTTTAAACAAGTTTTATATGATTTTGACCTTAAAATTTTATCCCATTGCTTTAAAACTACTTTCTCTCTTTAGATATATTTATGTAAATTACTAAGGCTCGGGGCCCCTGTGATCGCGGTGCCCGATTGGGCCAAATCGGGCCAATCGGCCTAGGGCCAGTCCTGAAAAACTGGACAAATTGTGAATTATCTTGAATTCATGTATATTTTTCGATACCTTTATCTGCCAAAAATCCGAGTCCAATAAATCTTCACAGATTAAGAAGTTTTTCTCCGTTGTTGTTTACCTCCCTTTGATCTTGGTTTTACACGATCTGTATCTTTTGTAAAAGTAAAAAGTGGGTCAATAGTACTGTCATATCTAATAAAGCTAGGTTATATATTCGTATACGCGCTAAAATCTCCAGCAAGTATAAATTTAATGTCTGTTTATTTCTCTTCTGATTTAGCCATATCAGTTTCTATCATTGCAAATATATTTTCCTCAGAATGAATGTGTGAGTGCTCCCTCAAAATATACACGAATCCATATAATCTTCTGTGTGTGTGTGTGTGTGTGTGTGTGTGAGAGAGAGAGAGAGAGAGAGAGAGAGAGTACCATGAAGTATAAGTTAGTATACCGCACTCTAACGCATCATTAAAAGACAACAAAAGACGCAAGGGAAAAAACTCCGACGAGGATGTTCGGTGTTGACTGACATCGATAGTAATATGTACATCAATCGAACTATGTGCATTACAAGTACAACAGAGAGCGTTAAAATCGTTCAGAACAGAAAGGGTTCCTCATTGCCAAATCGAAGCAGAGCAAAACGGGAAAGAAGAAATTGTATGTTCCTGTGTACATTTGTGTATTTATGGAAGATAAAACACACAAGTAGATATTCATACATGGTCAAGAAATAAGGAAGCATGAGAGAATCGTACAAGAAAGATAGATGTGTGTGTGTGTGTGTATGTGTGTGTGTGATCTGGAATTTTAACGTAGCTTTAACAATTTTTCAGTCATATCGCTACGATGTCTCCAGTGTGACAGTTTATAGTGATGTCTTGCACTGGGGTATCATGCCACAAAAATATTGCATGATGTCCCGTCTAGTCACATTATCCTGACACCAGACCGACCAGTCATAACATTAACCTCTTAATGCTGAGCACCTAGCGAGGCAGCTTTTAGTATCATTTTTGGTGCTTTTATTTTTTTCAAGTGATGTTTACTACTCTGAATGCTAGTACATGATTGTTCATTGTTGACAATGATACATTTTAAAATGTTTTCCATTGCGGAATTATTTCTGGAAATGTATCCTATATTCACTTCAATGTTACCCACCCCCTCCACCTACCTAACCATCTTGCTGCTAGAATAACTATTTTAGCCGAATGAGTGAGTACCGTGCCCTGTCTGTTACTGATTTCTGCAGTGTTTGTCCACAAAAAAAAAAAAAAAAAAAAAGTGTGACCCTGAACATATGTGAAGGTCGTTGGGTAAATAACATGTGACATTCGGTCGCACTGATGGTGTCCAAATTGCGACATACAATGAGGTGGCGTGTGCGGCTGAAGAATAACAGGTGCTTATGTTCGTACTTTGTACTGGTGTTAGATTCTATGCTCTTAAAATAACCCTTTAAAATGCATTCATCGACCAGATCATATGCAGCACTTTGCTGTTCTGATAGCGAAGCACAGATTTCTCGGACTTTGCCAAAAAGTGCTCTTTGTAATAATAGAGTCCAGTGCTCCCTTGGTCATTTTGGATTTTCAGCAATTTTTTCAAAATGATTAATATGTCTACTTTTTTTTTTCTCTAAAAGGGGGTCACTTACCGTGTATTCTTAGTAACATAAAAGTCTTGAATATGAAAGTAAAGTCGAAATGTGCTTTTCACTTGTCAGCTCTGATTCTCTTAATCTAAGTTGATATGCCCTTTCTTCCTTCTCTCTTTCTCTCTGCAATTCTCTGTTTTCCTTTTCTTTTTGCATTAGCATCTCTCTCTCTCTCTCTCTCTCTCTCTCTCTTCAAAGTTCAATTGCATTTGGATTTGTTTTTCTTCTTTCTGTAACTACATTTGTTTCACTCTCTCTTCTCTCTCCAAATGCAACTGCATTCTCCCCTCTTTTCCTCTTTATCTAGCTGTATTTGCTTCTCCTCTTTCAGAAGTTCAAGCTTTCTTAACTCTAATTCTATCTTCTATTTTAATTTTAATTCCTTTGCTGTTATATTTGAGTGTGATACAGACTTACTGATCAAAACCAAAGCGCAATTATCCAAAATAATCTTTTCCACTAAATGTTGGACTAGAATGTTTTTTATTTCTTGCATCGTTAAAGAAGCTTTTGCCTCAAAAATGATTATATTTTCTGGTAAACTGAAGCAATTCATCTTTTTTCAAGAAGTCTAACTGTTTCTGGGTAGGATTTGAAATAAAGATCTCCACTTTTGATGACATCGTAAGAAAGCTTGCTGATTTCACTAAAGAATTCTAAAATGTGAAATAATACGTGGAATTTAAAATTCCGAAACTATGGGTATGTAAATTTCAGAAACAAAGTTTTCTGAACTATTTTAGCAAAATTCGTACCCGGCAGGAGACCCCTATTTTCTGTTAAGAGTCTATGCTCTTAAAATAAGTAACAGAAAAGAGAAAAGACAACAAAATTTGTAAACATTTAACAAATAATTTATTTTCCTAGAATACAAAGTGAAAAATGAAAATGCAAGAGCTTACGGTATTGCGAACTAAATCCAAAAATAATCCAAGAATTAAGGACACAAATCCAAGTAATAACAATGCCTGAATGAAACGGAGTTCAAGTCCCGAGGAGATCCGAAACTGAAGGCGAGGACAATGGGAAAATACATCACAAGCCCCCCCCCCCCGGGACGATATACGGACAAGATTTTTCAGATTACCCTGGAACGATATACGGACAATGGGAATTGAACATAGGGAATACTGGGACTATATACAGACAAGGGAAAGTGGGATTGTTGTATAGGGACAATAGGAATGGAACAGGTTAGGTGACGTCATGGTATTGATTATTGTTAACAATCTTGCAAGAGGTTGACCTCAATCAGGACCAAAAAGCGGGAAAAAACAAGAACTCTTGGCGGGACACACATATATAACACAAACAACATACAGACATAGATTCATGAAAATCAATCTATCACACAAACAACTATACAACCGACTAAATACAAGTTTTGGCAAGTAAGCAGATTTTTTTCGAGGCATATGAGTGGCCCTGAAAAGGACCGTTAGTATTTTTGTTAACATCATTCCGTTAACACAGAGAACATAGCACATGTCTTCTTCTTTTTCTCAAACTTCTTCTGACTTCTGGATCGTAGCTGAGGACTCTCTTCAAACAGCCTGATCTCTCCACATAAATTCTTCGTTTCCAAACGCTCGTATCGGTGATCCGGATAATTGTCCATGATGATTGGACTTACATGGGTAAGTCCGTACGGAACAGCATCGACGACACGAGAGTAGATAATTCTACGTTTGTCCACATTTTGTGATGAGAACAGATGAAGGGAATGAAATGACCCGCTGTTGTTTATAGTGGAAGAGCGGATCGAAACGGATTGAGTTTTTTTTTTTTTTATCAATCCTAAGACACGTTACAAAATTCAGACATAGTGTGGAGTCTGTCTTCCAGTTCGAAGAGAGTTGCCTGTGACGTCACATTCCCCATATAGATGCGCTAACGTCTGTGCACAGTGAATCAATGCGACAGAGTTTCCAAACATGACGGAAACTAAGAAGACGATGAATTGGGGTGCGCCGGCCGTGGATACGAGAAATGATGGTATAGTAGTCAATACAGTCCTACTTCTAGAAGATGTCAATTTTAGTTGGGATTTAGTCGATTTTCTCTCTTCTTCGCAAGAATTTGTTCCGGTACCAGTATCTTCGCCACCTTCTCCTTCCTTACCATGCGTCGAGGATTTTAAACAGAGACAGAAGAATTGGAGAAAATTTTACAGCAGCAGAAAGAAGCAGAACAAGATTTTCTGCTTCAACAGCAACAACGAGAAGAAGAAGAGGCAAGAAGGAAATAACCGAAAGAAGAAGAAGAAGCATCAGAGAAGAAACAAGGTCTAGGAGAGAAGGAGGACAGCGAAAGTGAAACTGTGGCGGTACACTTGGATATTTTAGCAGAGTTAAGGAGTCTGAAATAAATGCATCAAACTTATTTAATACGACCCAAGAGAAAAAGACCTTCCCGAGCAAAACAACCCAACCCTGTTACTACGCCTGCGATACCATCCCTATTGATTTCTACCAAAGCATCGACAGGAGCCAGTCCAGAAGTAGGCCTTGGCCGTGGCAAAGGCTTAAGGCAGTTAAAGCTGATTATGTGCCGTTCCTGAGTTTTTTGTTCTTTATATATATAAAAAACACCCAACGGCACTTTTCATGGCCACCCACTTCTCTCGAAAAGAGATAGCCTTCATTTTGGCAAAATCAATTAAGCCTCAAATTCCCTTTTTTGCCTATGATGTACGTGTGTATTGTGTGTGTGTGTGAGTGTGTGTGTGTGTGTGTATGTGTCTGTGTGTGTGAGTGAATGCGTGAGTGTAGGTTCTTTTTATGATTATAAAAAACAAAACCAAGAGACACTAACATTTTCAGTCTGGTCTATTCTGGTACATATTTTACAATCAAATTCACAAGACAAAACAACACTTTAAAAAGTTCATCGACTTCTTCTGTGTCTATGTTCACTTACTGTTTGTTTTGAATTTCTTTACTTTCACATGTTTTTCCTCCCCTTCTTCTTCACTCTTTCCTCGTCTTCTCTTCTTCTCTTTTTTCTCTTTCTGTACGTGTCTGAGTTCTTCCTTTTGGGAGAGTTCTTCTTCTTCCTGTTTGGAATTGCTCTCTTCCCCTTGCTCCTGTTGTTTCTTAAAGCGCTCTGAAAACCAATATCCTTTCTCTTGACAATGATAACATGTATCTTGAGTTTTGTCTCTTCTGACACTTGTCTTGCTTTTTTGACGGCCTGGACACTCTGTAGCCCAGTGCTCTTTCTTCTTACAGATATAGCAAGTATCTTGAATTTTATCTCGAAAGGAGGGGGAGTAGTCCGTCGGCTTGTCTGAAGAAAACTTTCGTATGACACCTCACAAATCTCTGATCAGAATTTCGATCTGTGCGGGCTCTTCCATCGTTCTGGTCGGTTTAAGAGTGAAATGGATCCTAGAAGGGAAGACACTGACCCTTTATATAGGGAAGACACTGGTATAACATGGATATAGGAGACCATGGCGTTTAAAATGTAGTCATTTGACGTTTTGTAATCAAGACGAAAGATCATTTTGTGGAGAGAGGAGAAAAAAGTAAGAGGCACGTGATTTATTGCCTCGCACAGTAGCTGAAGTCTTGGCTCAAATTCATGCCAGCGATTTTAAAGATGACATGAATGAGACAGAATCCAGATCCAGAGGTCTACACCCAACCAAAGTTCAGCAGTAAACCCTGAAAAGTACTAACACATTCGAGATACGGAAAAGCGCTCTTCTTGCAAATTTTGAACGACTGCCTATACGTACAGAGTGAAGTTTAAAGATTTCAGGTCCGACGTACCGTTGGAGAAAGCAGAGGGGTTTATCTTCGAGGTGGGGGATTCTTTGTTAATCACACTAAAACGACAATGTGAAGGCAAAGAAGACGATCGACTGAGACTTTCCATTCATCACGACAGTGTGAAGTCCCCGTTCGGATCGAGTTTAGCAGCCCGGCAAAACTGTCGCCTTCCAAAGTCATCGACAAGTTTCACATCACCGATGGAAAAGCTACTCTGTTCATGACCCACGTTGCTCTTGATAAAGGGTCCGTACAACGCAGAAAGGTGTTATTGGTTTACGACCTTCGTAGCATCAAGCATAGCCTCGTCCAAATTAACAACGCTCAAGTCCAGATGTGTTTAGCCCGTGCTATTGTGGTGGGACGAAGGTATGCCGACAAGAACGACACGGCAGAATAGAAAATGGCCTGGCAAACTATTCGAAAATCGAACCTTGCCAAACAACGAAGAGAAGCAGAACTCCTGTTACAGCAGCGGACCTATCCAAAATCACACCCTGTGGCATTCCTGAAATGCAAAAATTGCAAGGCTTCATGGCTAAACGCTACGCCTTGAAAGTACACCTCAAGAAGTGTGCGGACCTTTGTTGTTTCGAGGCAAAGATTTCAAAGACGGAAAATACATTCACGCTTATTATCAGAATAAACATTCCGATGCCATTACCAGTATTACCGGAATCCTGGGATACGGTTATTATTGTGAGAAATGTGAATATGACTATAATAATCGAGAGCAACAGAAGCGTTGTGGATCGAAATGCTCAGAATGTTTGGCCTCTAAACCCAATGGTGCTTTCCCACCTGCAGCCCGTTTTTCTGTCATCTGACATTCATGACACAATGTACAATATCTTTTTACACCGGAAAACATTACAGACCAAAATAATGATTAGAGAATTTTTTCTCTACACCCAAGTGACCTGCAAGGGTCGATCGTGTGCCAGCTCCATTACCATTTTTCGTAATCCTGCTGGTACAACAATTTCTCCCCTCTACGCGAACCACCACCAAATTTCCATTTCCCCGCAAAATATAATTTCCCATACAAAATGCCATTGATCCTCCTCAGCCTCTTCACGAGTAGCAAAGGACTTCTTTCTAATACTTTGCTGTGAAATATCTGCAGTCTGTAGTTTCGACAACATGTTGTCAGTCATTGCTGAAAGTTTGTCAACTTCAATGTCATCAGGCTATTTAATATATACTGTCTCGATGATGTTGTTGACAACTTCATTCTTGTCCTCTTCCTCACATTGGTCGGTATTCTCCATAGTCCTCTCATTGTCGAGCCCTTTTACGATCGACCTCGGAACAACAAATGACCCCTCTTTGCTAAATATATCCATCCCCAATAAGGCTTCAGCGGCTAAATTTGAAACAAGCCCCACTTGCACTGGTCTCTTATAATGCACATTGTCGATATTTACCACAGCCAACTATGCGGTAAATGGCTGACCCACTGATGTGTATACGGTTGCTTTGTGCCCCTCCAGCTTGCAACTCTCGTGAACGAGATCTTCTCTTATCAAGATCATATCTGAGACAGTGTCCTTCACAAACATGATCTCGCACCCATTTACACATCCTGTTTCCGAAATAAGCCTTTCACCAATTGATGGCTTTACAAAACAAGTTGCAGTGTTGTCACGATGTTTCATATCATCTGTTGGACAATACCTTGCAATATATCCCCATTGCTTGTATCCATAACACTGCCTATTCTTATGTTTGGTCTGGTCATTCGTCAATGTTAGTTTCGCTTGCTGCTGCAAGTTCTGAATATTCGCCTTGTTACTATTTACATTTATATTTTGACTAAACTTATTCGTCTGCCAATGCTGCTATACGTTAGTTGGATTATAACCTTCGTTAGACCACTTAGCATGCTTTGCAATTGATTTAATTTCTGCCAGGAAAGTCACAACATCTTCTCTTCGTTCATGGTCATATTCCTGAAACTTTACCTGAAATGGCATTAAAGATGTATTTTCCGTCGTGTTTTCTTGATGTTTTACTCTTTATAACTCAGTTTCCAAACGCTTCATTACTAATCTTAATTTCTCTCTTTCTATTTCCCATTCAAACTCTTTCTGTCTTAACTCCAGTTCTCTTTCATTCTTCATTGCGCTAGTTTTTCGCTTTGTTTCCTTGGGTGGTTGCATGTGCTCAAGGTTAAGTTCCTCTTCATACTCCGGAATCTCAGTATCTGTAAATTCCATCAAATTCTGTACTGCCGCTTTTCTTTGTGGTCGTCCTGAAGCAAACATTGCTCCCTCAACTTCTCCGTCATCAGCAACATACATATAGACAAACTGTATGTACGTACTGTAAGTTCTATCACTGTATTCACAGCCACTGAACTAGATTTTCCTATTTACGAGTTTCTGTTCCTAGGCTTATACTGTTACACTCGTTACAGTGGTACACACTTTGCACTTAGCAATCATCAACTGTACGTTATACACACAGTAAAACCCGTCACTGCAAATATCACACAAAGTTGCGCTGAATTCACAGCTTTCAGAATTGTTGAATACAATTCCAATGTATTGAACAATTCCAAATAATTCATAGATAATTATCGGAATCCTTTGCACTTAGCAGTAAACATATGTACGTTATACACACAGTACAACCAGTCACTGCTAATATCACACAAAGGTTTGCTGAATCCACGGCTTCCAGAATTGTTGAATACCATTCCAACATTCTTAACAATTCCGAATAATTCAAATACAAGTATTGGAATCTTTACCGCTGCCACCAAAATGTTACATTCGAGTTCAAAGGACACACACCAAGTAATGGTCCTACGACTTTATGTAAAATAAAGCTAAAATCTACACAAAAGCCAATCCGGTGATGCATACAGTACCAAGCCCAGCTGCATAACCGCCTGTTCTTCCACTTTGCTCTTGTTTTAGTAGGGGTTATAGATAAGGGAACACACTGATGCAGCCGAATCGTACTGGCATGGGAGGGAATCGAACCTGCGACCTTTGGATTACGAGTCTGACAATATATGGATCGCAGTATGTTATCCGCCCTAGCCTAAACGGGTCGGTCTCCTTTCAATAAAACAATCCATTCAACAACTCTAGCACTGTTATTGCTAACTTTTCATAGTTTTGGTTAAAACTCAATGCGTACGTGTCCGAAACCACAATTCAAAATAAGACCGGCCCTCCGGGTCACTCCCAGAAGTCTCAAATTCTACCCATTTCGCTGGATAGTAGTTGGAATGGAGCGATGTACTGAACATCGCGTTCTCGCTCCCTTGCTTTGCGTCATGAATATCTTCGAGAGAGAGAGAGAGAGAGAGAGAGAGCAGTATTCTCCTCGAATGCGTTTCCGAACACCTTAACGTTAGAAATACAAGCCTCATATCCTCCTGAATCCAGCCCTCCATAAACTTATAGACAAAGGGAAATAGCTCTTGCCCATTACTTCCCCCTGCAGCCGACACGTGGTACTATTTATACGCTTTAGTGTGAACTGACAATATCGTTCACACGAGGATTTTATTATTTTCAGATGTGTAAGGGGTTATACTACATTTGGTATACGTTATTGTTTAATTTGCTTACTAATTATGTGAATTTCACCTACACGGACTTGGTTTCTGCGTTTCCTGAGCGTATTTTACTACATGGCTACATTGTAATAGGTCGGGTTCGCGCATACTATTTATTTATCATCCCTGGTATAGTGAGTATCTCTGGAGTTGTTAACGCAGTTAACTATTAATTTCATATTTCTTTTCTTACTTTGTCGTTTCAGAATTTACAATAACGACGAAGTGTGAAAAATGCAAGAAAATCAAAGCAAGTGCGAGTTCTCATGACTCGGGCATCACCTGTACAAAGTTTACATCGTCGGCTATTTGCAGCAAATGAGCCAGTTGGTAAAAAAAATACATTGTCGACAGTTCTAAGGAAAACTGAAAGAATCAGGGAGAGACGTGGAAAGCAATAGGAGCGATATGACTGATGTTTTGAGCATACACCCTAATGCTGAGTCGTTGGCCAGCATGGTGGGGGATGCCATTTGGGACTCCTCTCCCAGTGAGGATACCGCGAACATTGCCAACTGCTACCGTTACAACTGGGAAAATGAATGAATCTGCGACTTCTCCGCCGTCGTCTACGTTGTCTCTGTCTCTGGAGTTACATGTGTGTCGTTTCGAACAACAAGAGGCGACATTTGATTAGTTTCGATAGTTTTTCCCCGTCCTTGCGTCTTTTGTTTTGGTCGAGAATTTTGACACTTTGGGGGAGTTTCCATCCAATTCTATGCAACCCGTTGGGCATAATTTCCGGCGTGCCGAAGTATGGCATCAGAGCCTTTAAATCCGGGTGCATGTGTTTTTTTTACTTACTTGAATGAACCGTGCCGTCTAGCCGCACCTCAATTTTATGACGTATCGGCTGACGACCGTTGCATCCTGCCGTCTAGCTCTAGATCTATACAATGCATTGGCAAAAGCTTTGACGGCTTCCTCTAGCTATCACAGAACGGACGAATGGATGGTTGGAATTCTATTTATGGAAAATATAGATACAACACGCACAAAATAATAAGATGATTTAATTAGATAATTATGATGAATACAAAATATATTTCACAATAGTAACAAAACAGCTGCAGTTAACCTGTTTTTAAGTATTGTCTATTTTTAATGTTTTTCCGAGCACTTTTTGTTCATTGGTACTTCCGCACTGAATTATTTCCACTGATTATGTACGTCCTCCAATGGTCTCTTCAATGCATAGGTACGCCCTCTAATGGCTCCTTCATTGTGTATGTGCCCCTTCCGGTGGATTCTCCACTGTGCAGTAAATTATAGGGTAATTCTTGCGACTGGGGCTCCCATGTTCCGATGTTCTTGGGACGTCCCGAGTTTGTCTTCCCTTGTGGCAGGATTCCCTGGCATGCGCAATTTTCCGTTAGCAGTCTACAACTCCCTTCCTTCAGCAGTCTCTCAACTAGTCCTAAGTAAACGGTTCATGTGACTGGGGCACCTGCGTCCCGACGTTCTTAGGACGCCCCGGGTTGTCCGCCCTTGTGGCATGATTCCCTGGCTAGCGCAATTTTCCGTTAGCAGTCTCAACCCGGCCTCACCTCTTCAGGGTTGGAAGCCGCTACAAGTCGTTTTGAGTAGTACATTATACGGTAAATGTGTACATTAGATTGAGTCACTTGTATAAAGTACCTTTGTTCTGTTTTAGTCCAGTGCTATTTTTATTTCACGTCTACAGTTACCTTTATCTCTCTACATTAAATGAAAGCAAACCTAACATTTTGTGAATGTAAGACAATGAAAATATGAAATATTTACGTGGTAGCTGACCTATACAAGTAGATTAGAACATGAATGCATATTATATTCAATGTACTAGCGTTACAATACGTACTATGAATTACAATCAATATATTTTATAAACATAATAGTCTGTAGGTTATAAACAGTTACTTATAATAATAAATACTAAAGTAGTGAAAACAAAGTACTAGAATGAGTTGCAATGTCTAAAACAGAATCCTTAAAAAAATCTAGGTTTCAGCTCCTATTAAAGGTATCATGAAGACCACGAGCTTCTCGCCTGGTGAGAACTATTACGCCACTATCACGATCATATTACTTACATCAGTTTGTGTTTTACAATGAACTTCAGATAATGCATTTTTAGCACAGTCGACTACAGATACTATATTTTCATGTCTATATAATATACTAATAATCTAAACTTACGTAATACATAACTAAAAGAAAGGAATAATATTAAGTCAGTTTGTGACACTAGCCTTGATTTTGTACGACTGGGAGATTGCGTACGCTTAACCTCACTCAAGCTATATCACACCCTGACCCTGCGAACCACACCCTTCAGATCGTCTCTGTTTTTGTTAGCAAGATACAGATAAAACGAAAGCAGGCAGCCCAAGAACTGCTCCCCACCCCCCATCTCTGCGCAGCAAGTATCGCATTATAAATCCTCTCCGACGTACCCTCTAAGACGTGATGGCCTAAGACGATGGGATCTGGGATCGGTTGCTATACAAACCAAACCCAGACGCAATCCCAATTCTGTACACCTAGGCAATCTGCTAATCAGTTTTGGAAACAGTCGCATTGAGCTGATAGGAAACAAGTTTTTCTGCCCACAGTCTTCCGCTCTCGCGCTGTTGAATCGTGTCCAGACCGACCGCAGACAAATATCCGCTAGGCGCCATGCTCTTTATTTTCAAACAGTGTTGAATCGATCTCTTGTCTCAGTGGGGCTTCGTATCTTGTTGGCAATTGCGTCCCGTTTCGTCCCCTCCATTCCTGATGGAAGTATCGTTCGACTCGGTAATTGACACCCTTACAGCATGAGATCAGGGCAGTCATTGAGAAGCAGGCGGTGGAATTTGTTCGGAATCTACAATAAATACAAGTTTTACTCCATGTTTATTTTTCTTGCCAGGAAGATAAATGGCAAGCTCAGAACAAGCATCGACCTCAGTCATCTAAATCACTTGAAAATTCCACCGAAATTCAAGTTGCAGACGGCAAGGTCAGTCCACCTCTCCATCCATCCGAACGAATTCGTCATGAGCCTCGATCTGACAGACGCATATTCTCTCCTTGTGATTCATCCGTCCTGACGAAAATTACCACGGTTTGCAGACAGAGGAAACTGGTATACGTTTCGCGCCCTCCCTTACGGCTGGGACCCTAACGAAACCCTAACGAAACCACTCAACTGTGTAGTCTCCCTGTTTAGTAATACTTCGTCTACTTCCAAGGTGGCGTATTTTGGATTTCCAGAGGACACAGGTCTCCACATCAATCTCTTGAAGAATAAAGCTATTATCATGGCCTTTCATTTTTGTAGCGACACTCTACAGAACAGGATTGTGTCAGACAACTCCGTGATATTGACGTACCGCCTACAGAATCACCCCAAACTCTTCATTTTTGTTTGGAATTCTACTGTTGGGTGTATACATCGCAACGGAGACATCCAGATCAGACGTATTCCCGGCAGACTCAGTGTCTTGGCCGATTTTCTGTCAAGGAAAGGACATATTCACAATAAATAATGGTCCTTCCATCCACTGGTCTTTCATACGATTTCTCTGCAATGGGGGCGTCTGATGATCAATCGTTTCTCAGGCAGATGTAATCATAAACTGCCCATCTTCGTTTACCTAGTACAGGATCCCGTGCCTTGGTCAGTCGACAATCTTTATATAATTTGGGAGGGTCTGTGGTCCTTTCCAATGATGTTAGTTCCAAAGATTAGATAGAAGTTGAGAGGTCAGAACTGAAATTTATTTTGATTACCCCTTTCCGCTGAAACAAATCTTGGATGAACGATATTCTCGATCTAGCAATTGATATACCCTAAAAGATCCCGGACAGGCCAATTCACCTCAGACATTCACGTGTTCCATCCTTGCCGGACCGTCGTCACCTTCACACTTGCCTCTTGTCAGGAGAGCCTTACAGCACAAACAATTCAACATATCAGTTTTAGAAAGAATTACACGAGGTAGAATGCCCTCTTCTATAAAGGTTTACGAGAAGTGACGCGTTTTGAGGGACTGGTGCAAAGTCAATACATGGTCCCTTTGAGGGCCTCTGCCCCACAAGGAGAAGTCCTTTCTCAAGCTGACAGAGGTGAACAAGCTGGGAACGATTCTTCTTATAGGCTACCCTATTTTTTTATCAAACACGTTTCGTTTTTATGACAGAGCAGATCTTGATAATGGCAAAAACATATCCGACTTGTTGACTAAATTCGATTGGCATAGGCCTCATTCATTCACTTTTTAAGTAGTAGAATCTTTCTTGGAATCTACCTTGGATGGATTTAAACAAAGCCTTTTGCCAGAACTTCGCTGAAGATAATTTCCTACAAAACCTATTTCCCGATAGCGTTAGGTTCGGCATGCAGAATCAGCGAATGCATTTCCTCTCAACTGACTCAGGTTTTCTTCAGTTTTGATCAGATGGTTGTCGTCAGTGGGAATCAAAAACAAAATTCATACGACCTCTCTTCTGTATTGACACAACCCAAGAGGCTGTTAAACAGGATCCGGTAGGTACGCTTGTTTAATTTCTGAAATAAACTGAGTCAGTTCGAGGAACTCAAAGACGCCTCTCCCTCCCAGTTAAAACTGGACTAGTGGACATAACCGCTCAAGCCACCTCATCGTGGATGAACTGGGTAAAACACGTGGTATACTCTGACATATCGCCGGAACAGTCACCTCGTCAATATATCTGCCCATGCAATAAGTGCAATATCTGCAAGAATTACCTGTGACTGTAATGTCTCTATCAAATATATCGTCGAGGCCGTCGGTTGGCATGCACAATGAACTCGTGTTTTTAACGCGAGACTTTATTCCACAGTTATACACTCCGTATCTAGTAGCCCCAGTCTCAGTCGCACAAGCGGAGACCAGGCCCAATTAACACCAGCTCTACCTCTGGACGGGCACCCTACGCTGCTTTTGCAGGATTCGCCCAGAAATGTTAAGCGGTAAGAAGATCTCATTATTTCTTCTTCCGAGACCTAAACCACGCCGCCCCCCGATTGTGATGTTCGCAAGTTAGGAGAGTGGGTTAACCTTCATATGTGGAATCAAATCTTCTTCCTCAAAGGTTACCCGAAGTATAGGTAGGATGCTGAACATTTCCTCAGCCTATTACCCATTCCCCTAACTTAAATGTGAACGGGGAACATATTCGACGGATGAAAGCAAATGTTTCAGTGAATTATGTTCTTCCTAGAATATTTACTTAACGCACTACTTTAATAACCTTCCATCCTCCCCGCAAAGCGAGCATTCTGTTACACGATGTTTCACTCAGCTTAAACTTAGCGCCGCCCATTGGCAGCAAGTGAAGGTAATGTGAAAGAGTCATTGCACTTTTTCTATATAATATTGACAGAAAAGAGGTAGGTAGTGTGGCTTATATTCCTATAAAAGTTATCGGCTCGTTTCTTTACAATCAACGTTTCAAGCTGAAGTCCAGGAAGTGAAAATGACCAAGCGGAGCTAGCATTTTTTTATGGATGCACATCTGAAGTAAGGGCAATATACATTTTGGTTAACTGTGTGCTTAGATTATGTACAGTTTCCACAAGTAAAGTATCCTAAGAAATTTCAGTCAGAGTACACGAAAGAACACAGGCATGCCAACATTTTTTCCAATGTAAGCCTCCTCTTATCTGACTGGCGACTCTAAATGCAGTTTATTTGTTTCTGTTTTTTAGGAAACAGTTAACAGCAAAAACAGTTAACAGCAAAACAAAACTTTAACATACTGGTACATGTATGGCGTTTTCAGGCTTGAATGCTTGTCCTTGAAACAGCCATTCAGAAGGAGAATCCAACATGGAAGTAGTAGTGACAATAGAAATGATTATATTAGAGTAATCAGCAATACAGGGATTAGTATGGAGTTTCTTTACGGATTTCGCTATAATTATTATTAGTATTTATTATTATTTCAGATCCCGCCTAAGAGTGATAAAAGGAGAGGAATAACTAGACCCCTGAATGGCATGTATCTGAGACTGGAGGCATTGTAAAAGCAAATCATACCTACATTTAGTGTCCAGACCAGCTCAATGCGCTAAAAAAAGATCATGACTGTACACTACATTGTAATCATGCAACATATGTATACAAATTCGTTCTTTCAGCTGTCTGTAAACGACAACAAAAACTTCAGTGAAACTCTCTTAACAAAATCACAAGAAAGAGGAAACCCGTGGTCGGCTGACACGTCTTTTTTATACACTCTTTCCCTACGTTTCACAACATGTCAATTAAATGCATTTATTTAATTTGATAAATGTTTGGAAATATACAAGCAGATTTTTTTTAAAGCATTCGTACTATTTTCACATTGAAATTTGTGAAGTTTTTTTAGATTTTCAAGTTATATTATTTATTTTAAACACTTTGAGAAGGTGATAGGGCATCACAAAAATAATAACAAAGTCAAACTAATAAGAAATTTACTTAAACATTAAGACAATGTGTGTTTGGTTACTGTGCGATATGTCAGTGAGAGTACACTGATCTAAAGTTAAAGTCCAGAAAGGGCCATATAAACATCAAACAAAATATACCAAATAATGTAAAACTCTACAAGGGCCTGAAAATCATTAAATTTCATAGCTTGTGACCACACCAAAGTCAGTTAAAAGCCACATTTATATATTTTTAAGGCATTTCCAAGACACGTGTAAACTATTTTAGGTTTATATAAAAAGGGGATCCTTCATATTTTAATTTCATTCATTCTTTGTATTCCTTAGGAGTAATTACTTTTTGTAAACAATATTTATTTAAAACTCTTTTGCAATGCATCAAAATACTGATGTACCATCACGAAAAAACCACACGATATACATATGTAAGTTTGCTCTAAAATTAGCGAGAAGTACCATAATTCCAGCTCTACTACGAATCAAAGGGGAAAAATTTCGCAAGTTGATGCAGGTTATTTATCTATGAATTCAAGGTTTTGTTCTCATTTGGTACAAAACAATACCATTACCACGTCATTTTTGTTGAGACGTTTTGTTGTTGATTGAATGCAGTATAAAAATGTGTGCTTAAACTCTCAAGTTTTTCAAGATCCAGAAGAGCGAAGTCGATAAAAGGACACAGCTCCATCAAATTTGGTTTATACTGGGAGACGGTAACTTGTATTATTTCCATTCAAACAAAATCAATGTACAATTTCTTGGCAAGACAGGCTGATTTTATAACCGACAGACTGATGAATAGGATGAATATAAAATCCCACTTCACGCTTTTTCAAAATTTTAAAAGTATGAATACCTAGCTTTAATTTTAAAAGCATTCATTCCATAACCGGACAATGTTTGTACCCGCTTTTTGTATTCAGGTGTGTATATTGTTATTTACCGTGCTGCGTATCACTATTGATTCCCTTATGCATCTTTAATTTAGTTCTCAATTAGTACTGACGTTTCTTTTTGTTTTATATCACCTAATCTGTAATGAGTACAGAACAAAACATTTTTATAGTAATTTGATATTGTATACTTTGATAAAATAATGATACTGTACTGAAGGGCTAAAGTTGCGTATGCATCCTATTTTATCATTAGCAGCAGAGAGGGTGAACAGACCTTTTGCTAGAACGTCACTTTTTAAAAAATAAAGCTTCCTACGAAAACGAAAAAAAAAAGGCCAATAACGCCAAACCAAAGACTCTAATTTACCGAGAGTATCTCTAATTGGGTTAGTTTTTATGTCACTTTATTTTTGTCGCTATTTTTGTAAAAGTATGCGCGTTTTCGTTTACCCACCGGACGTTTATTGAGGTCGCACCCTCTCTGCTGCTATAATTAGGTCAGTCTTTCATCCAAATATTTTATCAAGACCTATACCATATCGCGATTGAGGATCATTCAAATTTATTGTTATAAATCCGTACAGAGTAGATTGTGCTATTGAAAAGAAGTTTTTAAACTTGATCATGTCCATGTCTCCGCTACACCAAGTTTGATGAATATTTCGTAGAGTATGTGTATCAACTCTATTAAACACAACTATTGCAGTTATCTCTGATCACTTTAGGTATTTGTGTATATCGCTGAGTAACATAAATCATGTCTGTGTTTTTGTGTCTGCCTCGAGAAAATATTTTTGCTGGATTTGATTGTTTGTCCATCATTACGTCGTCATA
Organism: Sinohyriopsis cumingii; assembly: GCA_028554795.2. NCBI lineage: Eukaryota > Metazoa > Mollusca > Bivalvia > Unionida > Unionidae > Sinohyriopsis > Sinohyriopsis cumingii. Next base: position 56,365,420 of record CM068836.1, read on the forward strand.
TACTACTAAATTATTAATTAATACATCGAGGTTATCTACACATTCTACACATGGGGCTTCATCAATATCGGTGATAAAATTAATAATATCATTACCATCTTCGTCCAACAATTTTGCATTTTCATTAAAATCTTTAAGTACATCGTAACATCTTTGATCATCAACTGACGGACCTACTAAATACAACTTATCTCAGTTGAGCCATCTCATTATCAAATTAAGCAGTAATTGTGTTTTACGCGATCCGTATGGACGTAATATTGTCATTCTGGTGGAATTCGTCAAGGCCGAAATATGTTTGACTGGCTCTTGTTTTCGTGCCGCTGAGAAATCAATGACATCCATGTTATACAAATATAATAAATAAAATGGATCTATATTGCGTTCGATGCAGAGTATCCACATCCACAAGTGGATTAACAACAATACTAACAAAAAGTAAAATGCATGCACTTACAGGTAAATGTGTGAAATGTGGTACAAAAAATATATATTTATCTCCCTTGACAAGTCAAGGAAAATTGGAGTTGATATCGTTACTACATTATGAAAATTATCAGGAACTCCATAGGCTAAATACCCAGGAGAAAAACATCTTCCAGGATATAATTATTGTGGTCCTGGAACCTGACTTGATATCCGACTTGACGAGAGGAATCAACCAAGACCTGGAGAGTATCCAATAAACGCGACTGATCAAGCATGTCACGCTCATAATGTAACTTATAAAAGTAAAGATTGCAGACGTAAAACTAATTCATGCATGAAATTCTATAAAAATAGATCTTTCAGAGAACATTACCTAAATGTTTAGTAAGATCTGCGATGAAAAGTAAATTATTATTTGGAGCCGCTAAGTAATCAACCAATTATTGAAATAATGGAATCGATTTATTATAGCCCAAAAAGGATATTGGAAAGATAGAGCAGCTATTAGTAACCTTACTGATGCAGTAAATGTTACACGTTGTGTTGCTGACAAATGGCTTGCACGACAGGCAACATGGCAAATTTAACTACCACCACCTAAACAAATTTAGCATGCACATTTTGATGTCAGCACTCCTAATGAAGTTCATCAAGCAGATATCCTGTTTTTAACACATGATACCATTAAAACTGGAAGACGTCAATCAACATAAAAAGACGCATTGGCTGTCGTTGACGTCGCAAGTAGATATAAGGAAGCAGAGCCCTTATCAACTAAAACAGCAACTGAAGTTTCTTCTGCTTTTGAACGAATTTATCAACGAGGACCCTTGCGATCACCACAACTATTACAGGTTAATCCTGGCAAAGAATTTCTTGGTGCGCTATTGTCGTTGATGAAGCAAAACAATGTCAGAATCAGACGAGGACATACCGCAGTTCATCGTGATCAGGCAATTGTTGACATTTGGATATCAATATGCAAAGGAAATATTTCAGAAAGATATGAGATCTAGCGAATGGGTTGCAAGATTACCAAGTGTGATAACTGCATTAAATAATGAAAATACTCGAACAACTGCCATGAAACCCGTTAATGCGATTAAAAAAAAAAACAACATATACCAATGCAACGACATGACTTTTCAAAACAACCAGTATTAGGTAATTTTACTATAAGATATTTATATGAACCCGATGAACTAGAAGGTGGTAAGAAAAGAGCGACTGATCCTACTTGGAGTATTACGACACATACAACTTCCAGCGTGGTAAGATCTAAATGTAGATCTGCAATATACAGATTAGATTCAACTGCTCCTAAACGTGGATTTGTAAGTGAACAATTCCAAGTAATTCCTGAAGACACACAATTACCACCGCATTCACTTTTGTAAACTAATACCTTGACGTCGATTACATTCAAGACAGGTCAGCATTACATTTTCGCGTGTATGACCAAAATTACTATTAATTCTGTCTACGGTAAATTGTCTGATTATTCTTGGAATATTGCCAAAACCTTACTGTGTTACAGGTCGCACAATGATTATTCTGTCGTTGTTTCAATGTCATGATAAATTCGCATCGAGCTCAAAGTTGCGCTTATTACTTTTTCTTTTGTCACACTGTTTATAACTAATTTGTTTCTTACTATATCATCGTCATTGCCAGCAATGGTTTCCTGAATTTGACTATTACTTTATGTGAAGTCTATGATTCTTCTTACTCGAGACACTTAGAGGTAAATTAAGTTTGACCATTCGATACGATCATCGACGATCCAAAAATTTGCATCAGAGATGGTTAATCGTCACAGGGCGTATCCTAGCGTCCATGGAGTTTTGTCCCTGACCCAGTCAGGAGTTAACGCGCTCTCAGCAACACTGACAGGAACTAAAACAACATCATTTAATACAAGATTTTGTTTTTCTGACGATCCTGGTATATCACGTCTATATTCTGTCGTCGCATATTTGCTGGTCGATGACAAAATGGTACGGGTAGATTTGAAATTTTTTCTTTATGTAACATAAATAATTGTTGTTAAAGTGTATCATGAACTATTTTTCTACTTGCCACTATCAAATAATGTGGACTAAATAAAGTCAAAAAATTATTAATAGGAGTTTCTGATATTATTTCACGCATTATTTCACATTGAATTTTGTTAGGTGCAGTCTATTTATTTTCTTAAACTCTCTTAATTCTGGATCAAGTGCTCTATGGTCATCAGTTATTTCTTCACAATAATCTACAAAAGTCCTTAACCATTCGTATGGAGACAATCCAACAAAAGGATGTGTTGACCATGATCGCCACACATTATTACAGCGGTATTTTTGTCAATAACCAATCAAGAATTTGTTTTAACGTTTCTAATGAAACAGTGCATATTTAATCCCAAACAATAATTCTTGGAATCTATTTATCTCCCATTCGTTCAGGAGTCCATTTATCACCCTTCCATCGAAAGAATTTATGATAAGTACATGATTCCAAAATTTTCTCTCATTTCTCTTACGAATCTGCATGTAGGTGTTAATACAACCATTTCTGAACAACTGTTCAATAATAATTCGATCACACTTGTTTTACCAGAACCTACAGGCGCATTGAGATAAACCGTTTTATGTCTAGCTACAGGATCAAATACCGATGGTGGAGATGATAATTTTGATATTTGATTTTATTTGGGGTGGGGGAATAAATACCCTTAATTTCAACGTCGGTGCATTCAGAGTAATTAAGTATATTTTCTTGTTTTATTCTCCATTCACCACATGGAGCACAAGTGCAGATATGTAGTTGTTCTAGCAATCCTGTATTCTTGTTGATGTAAAACGAATCGGTATCGACTCTGACAGCATATAAACTCTATTTATCATTGATAATAGATATATCGAAACGTACGCGAGCAAAGAAGATCTTAAACGAGTAAACTGCGGTGACTCACCATCAATATAACTCACAATTGTACCTAATTTCGATCCATTTGGCAAGAAAACTGTTTCTCGACTTATAAACGTATTTCTATCCGTTGTATCAATAATTATAAAATCGAGTTCAGCATCATCTATGATCAGTCTTGTACAATGTCATTTATGGTCATATGATCCTCCTTGGGTGAGTTTACTTTCAAGATCAGTTATATCAGGATTTTCATCATCAGAACATTTCTTTTGTTGAGGTAACCAAACGTCTTTCTGCGGACGATATGATATAATTGCTTAACTTACAATCGACAATAGTATTTTTACATCGATCATATCCCGTAATAAAAGTATTGGTGCACACATTTTTTTGGTACAAATGTTTGCCAAACCAGGCATAACAAATCGGATGAAGATTTTCAGCAAACTTAAATGACTCGATACAAGGGAATCCACTCCGATCAAAATCCGGTAATGGTCGATCTATCGATACTCTGGTCATCGCGTGTGTAGGATGTCCACATCGTTCAAAATACTTACAACAATCTCCCATACCAAGACTTCCCAGATAACATGCAACCATATAAACCAAAATAACATTCCTATAATTGTGTTTAGTATTCCATTATCCACCGTGTCCGTATTCGACACTACTGCGTTGTATTTCTTCAAGAAAATCCAATCGTGTTGGTTTCCACGAATTTTTTTCTCTAGCAAAAAAGAGCAGCAACTGAAGCAACGGTAAAACAATTACTCAGTAATTGTTCAGTATCGTAGTGTGCATGTTTCAACGCAAGAATTTTCATTTCTTCACGGAGAGATTCTGTACGATAAATATCTCCATCAAGCCGTACAAACTGATCATAGTTTCCATTATCGGAAATTTGAAACAGCCACACGGATACAGGATCATTCTTACTTATTTCCATAAAAAATCAAATTTATCTCGTTACAAAAATGTAACAGCTCGATTTCGTGGAAATATTGTTACTGCATTAGTCCACGGATGCGCATTATGGTCAGTAATTTCAATGGAAGCTCCTTTCGATGTATACTTTGAGTCGTATAAAATCTCTCCTGTTATTGTTCTTACTCTTATTGGGAATTTTAATTTTTTTCCTTGCTCAGCGACGTCTTTGATAGACGCTACAATATCCGTAACTATTTCTGCCCATTTGTTTACTTTTTCACGTCGCTGATCTGTTAGTTTATTTCCACGTATTGCGTTT